>OX465098.1:22208252-22267489 GCA_949987625.1 Chalcis sispes | reverse complement strand
CCAAAAACTCGACTCATATCGTTCCGCAACCACCGTATTCGCCTGATTTGGCTCCGTGCGACTTCTGGCTATTCAGCAAACTCAAAAGGCCAATGCGGGGACGCCGTTTTGACACGATTGAGGAGATGAAAACCGAATCGAAGAAGGTCTTGAAGACTATACCGGAAAAAGACTATTCCGACTGTTTCGAGGACTGGAAAAAGCGTTGGCAAAAGTGCGTTTTATCGGACAGGGATTACTTTGAAGAGAATGAAATTGATTTGGAAGAATAAATAAAGAATTTACATTTTATGAACAAAGTCACCTGACTTTTTGATCACAGTAGTATATATATATTAGGTTGGAAACTATAAAACGGGCGTTTTTTGTTTAGTAAAAGAGTTTGAATTGTTTATTAACTCTAAAAATAGAGATATTTTTCAAAAAGGCATATATGATTTGCCCAATCATTGGCAAACAGTTGTAGATGCCAATGGAAATTATTTTAAGGGGAGGTTCTCATCAAGCACGACCAAAAAATCGATTTTTTTTTTTGCTTATAAAGTTGGCAAATGTCTCGTAGAATACGCTCGTTAAACCCGTTTTGCCGAATTCAATTTATTTTTAAAGTTATAGTCAAAAAACCGAAGTCGTCTTTTTATGTACTAAATCGCGTGCTGAAACTTTAAACGCGTTTTTCTCGAAACCATGTTTTTTGAGACAGGTGGCAAGAGATCTTAAAAACTATTATAGACATTGAGATAATTTTTTTTTTATTTTAAAGGTAATTAAATTTGCTGGATCCTGATCTAAAATCATAATTTTACAATGATTATTTTTATTGTTATTGCACTTCTTAGAGCAAAAAAAAGTGCAAAAAAATATTTTTTTTTTTGCAAGTTTGTCATTTTGTTAATTTTCAACTTTTCTTTGTAATTTTAGTTCAAGATCCAGCAAATGTCTTCTAGTCTATAACAAACTTCGATTTTTTGATTTCAGACAAAAATTGAATGAGTTACCTTGCCACCCGTGTAGGTGTCTTTTTTTCGATGACTATTTTTCAATGCATATAACTAATAAACTATTTGGTATTTTTGTTCAAAAAGTTTGTAAAAGTAGTTAATAACATACTTAATAAGTACCAAAAAACTTGACTACTTAGTTTATTTCTTTCCATGAGAAAAAAAATCGCGAAAATCACGTAATTTTTGGGTCGCTAGATGAGAACCTCCCCTTAATTGAATATAATAAATAATGTGAAAAATTGCGCTTTTCGTTTTTTATTTTTATTCAACGCCCGTTTCATAGTTTCTAACCTAATATATATATATATATATATATATATATATATATATATATATATATATATATATATATATATATATATATATATATATATATATATATATATATATATATATATATATATATATATATATATATATATATTATGCCAGATTATTTATTTTATTCAGAAATACGATCTCAATAGATTCTTGAATTTCTCTGTATTTTCTATTCTAGGGTGGTTCTAGAAGTCCCCGAGCTGTCTTATAGATAGCTGTTGTTGGTTAAAAAATATTTCTGCAGTAGGAAGAACGAATCTTATTAAGTTTAAGTTTTAAGTTTAAAAACACCACGTTGTGTAGTTTTTTTTTGGCAGCCATCAACAGCGAACGCTCTCAGTAAATCTGCAAACATGGAAAAAATTGATCATCGTTATCTGATACAATACTTCCATTGGAAGGGTCTCAGCCCAATTAATATCATAGTCAAGCTAGATTCTACTTTGGAGAACTTTGCTTCTTCGTTGATAATAGTAAAGTAAGTACGAGCTGCCAAGATGAACATTGAAGTGGTTGACCGAATAAGGTGACTACGCTAAAAATGGTGAAAAAATCTACAAAATAGTATTGGATGGCCGCCGATTGGAAGTACACAAACTAGCAGATATGGTAGGCATTTCGAAAAAGTTGTACATCACATATTGACTAAGTTTGGAAATAAAGCTGTGCATAAGATGGGTGCCGCATTTGCTCACAATGGAACAAAAACAGCATCGAGAAGATGTTTCAATCAAGAGTTTAGCACTGTTTCACATCAATAAAGCCAAATTTTTTCGTTGATTCATAATCACAAATGAAACATGAGTCCCTCACTCTACACATGAGACAAAGAAACAGTCAAAAGAATGGAGTGGAAAGAAAGAATCGGTTCCAAAGAAGGCAAAGACAATTCCATCTACAGGCGAAGTTATGGCATCAGCATTTTAGGATGCGCATAGGATAATTTTCCATGATTATCTTTAAACATGAAAAACAATAACAAACAAAAATATTGAGTGATGAAATTAAGAAAAAATGGTCACATTTGGCTAAAAAGAAAGTGTTGTTTCATAAAGACACATACACCAGCTCACATATCCGTTGTCGCAATGTCAAAAATGTATGAGTTGAAATTCGAATTGCTTCCTAGTGCTCCCTATTTGCCAGATTTAGCTCTCTCAGATTATTTTCTTCTTCCAAATTTGAAAAAATGACTTGATGGTCAAAGATTTGCCAACAAAGAAGATCATGCTTTGAGAATGAAGAAAATGCTTTCTAACCTTAAAAAATGACTTGATGGTCGCACGCTTCTCTGATTTTTTCATTTTCACGTAAATAATTGAGGCGTGTTATTCAATCTACTCCTGAATGTACACTGACAGAGCAATCGACTTGAAAATTCATATACAAGCTAGTGAAATGTCGGGCTACAGAATACAAGCCAAACACTGGACCTGCTGGCGTCATCTCTAGGCCGAAAACTTTTCACCCCACCCTCGTATACGAGGTCTGGCTATTAAATAACGAGACTGGTTAAGAAAAAAAGAGTTTTATTATAAAAATTATTCTACATTCAAATGCTCCCCTTCAATATACTCCCCTTCTCTCGCCACACACCTTTTCATACGTTTTTTCCATTGATCGAAGCAGTGCTGGAAGTCTTCTTTAGTGAGGGCTTTTGGGAGCTCTGCCGTTTTTTGCTTTACCGCTTTCATCGACTCAAATCGGGTCCCTTTCAAAGCAGATTTTATCTTCGGAAACAAAAAAAAGTCGCACGGTGCCAAATTTGGCGAGTACGGCGCGTGTTCGAGCACTGGAGTGCGCTTACCGGCCAAATACTGCTTCACAGATAGCGCGTTATGGGCAGGTGCTTTGTCCTGGTGCAAAATCCACGAGTTGTTCTTCCACAACTCGGGCCGTTTCTTACGAAATCGTTCTCGCAGTGTTGCCAAAACTGAAATATAGTAAGTCTGGTTGACAGTCTGACCCTCTAGAACCCATTCAGTCATCACGATACCGTTAATGTCGAAAAAAACGATCAACATTGCCTTGAATTTTGATTTGGACATCCTTGCTTTTTTGATTCTGGGCGATTCAGACGTCTTCCAATGCATCGATTGCCACTTTGTTTCAACATCGTATTGAAAAATCCACGTTTCGTCGCAAGTAATAATGTTTTTCATCAGTCCGGAATCTTTTTTTAACCTTCCAAGGAAATCTGAGCAGACCTGTTGACGCAAGAGCTTTTGGTCAGGAGTCAGGTTTTTTGGCACCAACTTCGCACATACTTTTGTCATGTGTAATTCCTCGTGTAAAATTTGTCTAACCGTTTCTTTATCGGCGTTTACAGCCTTGGCAATCATCCGGATGCTCATTCGACGATCTGCACGCACAATTTTGTTGATTTTGGTCACTGTTTCCGGAGTTGAAACAGTGACAAAGCGACCTGGGCGTTGGTCATCTTCAGTGCTCACTCGGTCCTCAATGAAGCGCTTACACCACACAAAAACACGCGCACGAGATAGAGAATTGTCCCTATAGGCCTCTTGTAACAATTTACAGCACTCAGTCGGAGTTTTTTTTAATTTAACGAGAAATTCAAGATTGATACGTTGCTCCTGTTTTTAGTCACACATGGTTTTCGGCACGAGAAAAAAACACGTTTGTTTCAAACCGCTACTGCACAGATACAATAATAGTGACGAGAACGTGTTTTGGTACGTGCATAGACAAGATATCTAGATACCCAACGCACTACTCGTTTTTTTCCCCACCCCTCTACGGCGCCCTCTAGGCGCGCAGTCTCGTTATTTAATAGCCAGACCTCGTATACATGATTTATATACGCATATTTTTTCTTATAATTAGGATTATCTACTATTATGGTACGGGCTGTCATTCTTATTATAATTCGATGGCAAGTCAGTACAAAAAGGGTCTAATACAATTTTCGTTGAAATGTACAATTTTTAAATTTATAGTATTGAAAAAGAAAATTAAACAGGTTGCAATAGAAATATAAATAAAGTTAATTCTATGAAAAAACGGGAAGAAGTATAAAAATGAATATTGACACAGCATCATTGGAAATTTTTATGGAAAATTTTAAAAAAGATTCAACAATTACATGAGTATGTTTTTACACATTTTTATAATAATATAAACGTATCAAAGTTATAAATAAAATATGATTCTTTGTAAAATTTTTTTTTTTCTTTCAGGTTTTTTGTTGTCCTTAACAATGAATTCGTAAAATAAAATGCTGCGTTAAATAAATTTAAAGTAAAAACAAGATATTAAGAATAATGATAAATAAAGAGACACTTTCTTAGTTTAAATTTTGAAGGATAAATATTATGGTAATTAATTTTATTATTATTTTCCCAAAAAATAAAATTATATCAGTGAACAAAATTAATAATTTATAATCAGCGTTAATGCCATTAGAGAAAGAATAATTTAAGCACTTAAGCAAATTTCGCATAAACAATCATGCACACAATTAAAATTTAACTTTACTTTTATTTACTTTATTATTATAATTTTTACAGAAAATGAACTTAAATATGTTTGCAAAAAAAAAAAATTTTATTATAATTTTCTTAATTTTATTTAGATCTTTGTATACTGTGATGCGGTGCTCTCGCACTGGATACATAATTCAACTTACGCTATACACAACTTATGAGAAACTGAATATTCAAAATAAAGTAAGGCTTCACTACCTAACAATCCGGCTGAAAAGTTCGTAGGTTAACACAGCAAAACACATTTTTTTGGTAAAAGTCGATTTTATTATTCAATATAGTTAATTACAAGGGCGATACAACGATTATATCGGTCATATAATTTTCCGATACCATTTTTATAGTACAATTTCTCTTTAGCCTCAAAATAAGCCTCAGTTTCGACGACTACCTCTTCATTAGTGCTGAATTTTTTCCAGCGAGCATTCTTTTGAGGTCTGCAAACAGGAAGAAGTCACTGAGGGCAAAATCTGGAGAATACAGTGGATGAGGAAGCAATTCGTAGGCTAATTCATGCAATTTTGCCATCGTTTTCATTAATTTGTGACACGGTGCGTTGTCTTGATGGAACAACACTTTTTTCTTCTTCAAATGGGGTCATTTTTTCATGATTTCATCTATCAAACACTCCAGTAATGCTATGTAATAATCGCTGTTCATGGTCTGGCCCTTTTCAAGGTAATCGATGAATATTATACCACGCGCATCCCAGAATGCTGATAACCTTACCAGCCGACTGTTGCGTCTTTTTACGCTTTGGATTCGGTTTATCGCGTGCAGTTTACTCGGCTGACTGTCGATTGGACTCTGGAGTGTAGTGATAAAGCCATGTTTCATCCATTGTCACATAAAGTCTGAAAAATTGGTGTTTATTACGGTTGAATATAGTTAAACATTGCTCCGAATAATTAGCACATTGTTCCTTTTGATCGATTGTGAGCTTGCGCGGCACCCACTTTGCACACAGCTTTCACGTGTCTAAATATTTATACACGATATGTCCAATATGTTCCTTTGATATATTTACAGTCTCAGCTATCTCGATTAACTTAACTTTATGATCATTCAATATTATTTTGTGAACTTTTTTGATGTTTTCGTCGGTAACAGCCTTTTCTGAACGTCTACTGCGTGCATCCTCTTCAACGCTCATTTCGCTTCGTTTAAATTTAGCAAACCACTTCTCAACGGTTGATTTTCCTGATGCAGAGTCCGAATAATGTTTATCAAGCCCAGCTTCGGCTTTAACAGTATTTTTTTTCACCAAGAAGCTTCATTAACAAACGAAATTCATTTTTATCAATTTTTTTCACAATAACAGAAGTTGCTATACTCACAATGCTATATCCCACGAACTAATTGTCCGAAAGCTGTCAAATTTATACACGTATCGTTTGAAGGTTAATACTAACTAAAAATCATATGGATTTAATTCTAGTAACGCCATCTATGTGTCAGCTTACGAACTTTTCAGCCGATCTGTTATTAACATACATATATACACACCTACATAATAAGGTTACATTCGTTTAGACTAAGAGTTCAAAATAAGAATTATGGTCAATGTATGAATACATTTCCAAACAGACCAACTGCCTTAAACTGATTGGATTCAAAAAGAATAAGTTGCATAACAATTTACGCATCTATGTGACAATCAACGCAGCAAGAAACAATATAGCGATCGGAAATAGTGCGATCTCAGTATCAATCGCAAAAAGCTAGATTCTGTTATTGTAACTCAAATGACACAAACTTTAATATCACAGCTAGGAATGCACTCTAATATTTTACCATGTAACCATTTCGTAGATGGTAAATTCTTTAGCTTGAATAAAACTATTTGTACAATTTTAATATTTTCACAGTTTAATTACAACTTTAGACGTTGCCGCAATGATTGTAAGTAGTCGGTGGATTACAGAAGGTTAAGAGACTGATATTGATGGACCACCTGCAAAAAGTTGATCAGAGATGAGTATGTCTAATTTGTCAATATTGTTACACTAGCGCACAAAATAAAATTATAAAATTATTTTATTTTAAATTAATTAATTTATTAGAAAAGTCTATAATATAAATTAGATGTTTCCTCTTTGACATCTATCAACAAACTGTTTCTGTTTTTAAGAAGCATCGTTTATTGTCAAGCACAAATGATATACATTTGTTTTATATCTGTACGTAGTATGTACGTTTTATATCTATATATAACGTGAATATAACCGATGCATTTTTCAACGAATATAACATTGTTCCCTTTTCTTCCAAAATATTGTCCCGACAATAAAGACAATATAATAATTATATTGATCTCTTAAAGCGACGCCATATTCCTTTTTATACCACAGCAGAACATTGAACTTCGTCCTTTTTGTATCACTTGCATATTATTGTTTACTAAGACAATCGGCTTTAGGAAATCTTGTACAACATTAAGATTTAAATTTTATCGATCATTTTATAAATCTTGTGACGGAGAATCCGTCATAGGCCGTCGACGAAGAGTGTATGTTGTGTACACTCTTGCTCGACTGTCGCCTGGTTGCCGGTTGGGAAAGGTCGTTTATAAGGACTTTTCGGAAAGCCGGCAACGTCCGAAAATTACGCGATTTTCGAGCTCGCGGCGACGATCGGCGGGAGAATTAGGGAGCCGCGCGGGAGGGGGAGAGAGGGGAGAGCGCAACAGTTTAGTCTAGCTGTGCGCGCCCGAGGAGTAAGTTGGTTTAGAGAGTGATACGCGAATATTAATTAGAGAATTTTCTTCGTGACAGAAAGAGAGAGGGAGAGAGAGAGAGAGAGAGTCGGAGTGAGTGAGTACAGCCGAAGGACGAGGTGTGCGTAAGAGAAGGAGAGTAAGAGTGAAGAAGACGAAGTCGAGGGTGCTGCTCGAGGAAGAGAAGAAACGACGGCGGTCAGCACTTTCGCCGAGAGCCGAGGGACGAGGAGAACGAGAGTCGGCGGGAGGCGACTGGTGGTTGCCACCGCTATCTCCGAAGCCGAGGGTGAGGAGGAGGCAGTAAACATCGAGACGAGCATTCAGCGAGGCCTGGCGGCCCTTCTCCTGAGGACGAGTTGCAGGAACGCGGTGCAGCGGTGCCTGAGGGAGCTGCCAGGACGTCAACTGCTAGCGGACGAGCCTCGCAGATCGCAAGGGTAAGCGCCTTATTTGTTCGTCCGAAGTAGTGAGAGAGAGAGAGATAGAGAGAAAGATAGAGTGAGAGCGCGTGGTGGTGGTTTTGTGGTGAGGGCGGCGAGGAATTGCCACTTCCCCGCCCTGGGGGAGCGATAGGCCTCCGTCGGCTGGGAGACAGTCGCGGGCGGCCGGCCTGCAAATTCGCGACATTAGGCGGGGGAGATAGAGTGAGAGAGAGACAGAGTGCGCGAGATTAAAGTATTGCTGAATGAAACATTAAATATTATTTTTTTTGTGCAAGGCACTCAGGGCGCACGTAGCTAAATCGGCTACGACGTGTTGCCTACGTCACAATCTAAATTTTTGTCTTCTTTTATCTTGAAATTCTTGAATGTTGGCAGTTAATAGTAAATTTTTCGGTTACGATTTTGATGATTATAAAAATGAACGCAACAGTTTATTGATAAAAATGCATTACATGAAAAATGGAAAATTTACAGTTTAAAATAATCATGAACAGAGTAATCCGGTTATTATTTTATTTACTTATGCGGAAAAAAACATCATTCATCTTTGTAATAATTATATAAGGTTCTTTCCAGTTATTTTGTAATTTTGAAAATTTTCTTTTCCTTTTTTGTGGATTAAAGAACTAGACTTTTTGGCCTTCATTAAAAATAACTGTACAGAGTTTTTTGGTTATCATAATTTTTAGCTCTTTTGGACGTTATTTGCATGTGTTTTCGAGCATGATTTTATCTATTTTATTATGCAGTATTATGAAGATATTTGTGTGATCTGATTTCGATTTTTCCTAGTGGACAACCTTGAAGCAAATCCAGCAAAGTCGTAGATCGGTACCAGTTAAGATCTCGGCAAGTGTCACACAAGTTGATGAATTTTTTGTACTGAATTTTTTTTATTTTGTTATGTATTTGGATAAATATTTTTAAAATTTGTCGGTTTTGTTTTTCTACTTCATCTTTCAATTGTGAGTGTATTGGAGTTGTCCTAGTCTTTTGAATTAAATTCCATGGAGTTTTGAATCAAATCTTGATTAACTCGATTAACTTTAAAATTCATAAGACTAGGGCTAATTGGGGCTTTATCGCAAATATTTGAACTCGCTCAAACTAGTTTGACTAAACCTAGTTTTTCTGTTTATTATTCAATCTCAGACATGCATACCATAAATGTTTTTTCGATACACAATTATAATATTTTCTATGATTTTTTAATTTTGTAGAATTCTTTTTATAAGAAATCAATTTCTTTTTTAGAAATTTATTAAAATTTTCATTGTGATTATATGCTGTTAAAGGTGCAAAGGGAATGTATTTTTCTTGTCTTTAATAATTATTATCTTTAATATACTTTAATTATTAAGTTCTTATAATTGCTTTCTTTGAAAAGATTATTCTTTCAATCTGTAATTGGCTGTTGAATATGAATAACTTAAAGCGCTAAAATGAAATCGATCCGGCAATTTTATCTTGAATTTATTTATATAGAACATTCAGGCTATGCTAATCTATATACTTTCACAATCAACATACTTTCTAGATTACTACCTAAAAAAGGATAATCTTTTTTATTTTTGTTTTCGATTTGTAAATTGATTTAGAATTCTTTGAACCCTAATTTTAACGATTTCTTTATTTCTTTAAAAGAAGTTATCATAAAAATGTTGTAAAAAATAACTCTTGCCTTATCTTGCAAGCTTAAAGCAAATGCAATTAATTTGTCTGCATCATCCCATTTATTTGTTTTTGATATGAATTCAAATTTTGTTAAGTATTCGCCTAATGGCGACATGCCACCAAAAGTATCTGACGTAACTTCATAGCCTTATTTGTCACTCATATTTATTTGATTGTTAATATTGTTTTAAATTCTGCCATCAATATCGGCATTCATCAATGGCACATTCAATACAATCTTATTCTCGGTAATATTCGTTAATTCAAGTATTCGCTTGTATAATATATTTTGTGTTTCTGTATGTGTTGTATTACGTTTAAGATTATTATTTAGCTTGTCTGTCCGTGTTCGAAGGAGGAGAACGTCTGCTTCATACTGTTGACAGAAACGTCGTTCTTCCTCAAATTTAGCTTCTGTTTATTTCATTTCCTCTGTTTGTTTGTTTCATTCCCTCTGTTGACACAGATGTCGTTTTTTGATGAGTTCGGCGTCTTATTTTCGTAGCACGGCAGTAAGATTAGTTTCTTCTTTATTCAGTTTTTGAAGTTTTTCTTTTAGTACCTTTCGAAATTTTTTTTCTATTTCCAAGGATTCTTCTAGTTCTGAAATTTTTACGATTATATTCTTTAAACAAATTTTGATTTCAGAAACTTCTTGGTGGTATACTCGAAACTTTCGTCATCAAATTATATTTGCATTTTAATAAATTATTCGGTTGTTCGGAAAGTAATTACGTTTTTTCTCAACAAAGGACCTAATTGTATTTTTTCACAGCCAACTTCACACTTAAGCCGCATAATCATTATATATTTTGACAACTGATATAGTAAGGCTTGTTTGTTAAAAATTTTGAAATGACTTTCCAAACAACCCAATATATTTATTTTTGTTTTTATTATCATCTCAGACGAGCCTTCAACAATTATTACACTCGCGCACGTAATAAAATTGTATTACTTTATCTTAATATATTTAATGTGTTAAAAAAATCTATAGTACAAATTATTGTAGATGTTCTTTTTTTTAACATCTATCAACAAACTCTTGTTGTTTTTAAGAAGCATCGTTTGTTGTCAAGCACAAATGATGCGCATTCGTTTTATATCTCTAGGTAATATAACCGTGTCGACACATCTTTCGACGTTTAAAACAATATTATCCGTTAAAGAGCAAGAGTTTAGTGCAACTTCAATTTGACATAATAATGTCAAGACTTTTACAAGAGTTGGAGATTCGTCTCGAACAACCCGTTTTAAGTGACCTTGTCACTTCACGCTCCTGCTTCTCAAAGACATCCGAAATAAGGAGCAGTAGGAGGATTAGAATACCAGAAAATGCGATTATTCGCACATATGCCTTGGAATTCAATACTGTTGCATGCGTTTTCAAAATCTATTTTTAGAGCACGATCTGCGGCAATAAGATTTGTGCCATAATCGCTATAAATGCTTAGTGGATAACCATGTCTTCATAAAAAACATTTGAGAACAATGAATAAATGAATAAGTAGAGTTGTAAGTTGCAACTTCAAAATAAACAGCTTTTATTGCAAAGTATACAAAAATTGAAATTTAGCAAGGTTGAGATTTATGATCTCTGTCTTTCTTCATACAAATTTGTAAAGGACTTACATAATCAATGCCGCAGTTTACAAATAAGCGAGGCGGATGAGTAATGTTATGATTTAATTTAAAAGTTTAGGCTGCATTTTAGCGCACACATCTCAGTTATACTTGACTGATTTTACTTAATGTCTTAGATTTAAAATCTAATAATTTTGACAAAGAATGCACGATGTAATTGCTTGCTACAACGGATACACTGAAAGCGTGCATGTTTAATAATAAATTTAGTTATTTTATGGTTTGCTTATATTGTCGGGTATTTGGTGTTAAGTAATAGTTCAGATCGCGAAAGATTATCTTCTACACATATGGTATCATGACTGTTGAGATAAAAATTTAGTGTGAGAAGTTTACTTAACTTTGGCAATAGAGATTGATTTATTAACAATTAAATTTCTTCTGGGAAAAGAAATTGTTGTAAATATTTAATAATTGTCCTTCCTTCTTTGTTTATATCATTTGATTTGTTTATTTCAATTGATGCGTTCGAGTTGAGCCCTAAAAAAAACGGCCACTATCCAATCAGAGACACTACAAAGTGATTTTGTTACATGACAACGCTCAGCCTCACGTTGCAAAACCAGTAAAAACTTACCTGGAAACGCTTCAATGGCAAGTTCTACCCTACCTCCGTATTTATCTGACATAGCCCCTTCCGATTTTCACCTATTTTGTTCGTCAGCACATGGTCTGCCTGAACAGCGCTTCCATTTTTACGAAGATAATAAAGAATGGATTGATTCTCAAATAGCCCCAAAAGACATATCGTTTTTCCGACGCGGAATACATATACTGCCAGAAAAATGCGAGAAAGTGGTCTATAGTGATGAGCAATACTTTGAGTGAAGCGTTTTTGTGCCTTATATTTTAAATAAAGCTTTTATTTTGTAAAAAAGAAACAGCGAGACTTATTTAAGGCCCTAATATTTATTAAAATCAAAAATGCTCTTAATGTACTCCTGCCATCGAAAGTTAGTTCCTTTCTACTTTAACAGGTAGATTTTTTACAAGTATTAAAAGAAATGCACAAACAGTTATTTACTACTAGTGCTTTGGAGGATCAATCAATATAGTTGATTTCTACAAGACTTAAAGAGGGAGATACATTTAGGATTTTGTAAAAATCGATTTCTTTTTTTTTGTATTCCCTATAAGTAGCGCACTTCAAAAATATTCTGTGAAAATTTCAGAGAAAACCGACTGTTATTTACGGAGATATAAAAGATTGAACGGAGCTGTCTATAGCACATGATAGTAGGCAGATTAGCGGCAGCTGCGCGCTCGACTATCTGAGGGATTGCAAAGGCCTTTAATATACTATATATACAGGGTGCGACAGCATAACTTCCTTTTTTAAAATGCGCGCCATTCAGTCGATTGATGTGGTAACGGAGCGCTAGTGGTCTCGTTCGAGTGGCGGGAATATAAAGTTTGTTCTGACATGGGTTCAGTCGCCATCATGCGTTGGAACAGTGATAAGCGTGCTTTTACCGTTGGGCCTACTTTTTGAGCGAATGTTCTGTGATCGCAACCCAGCGCGTCTTTCGGAATCGCTTTAATTTAGCTCCGTTGGCCCTTGTCTCGGACTGGAAATCAATTGTCACGTGAGTCACTACGTTCCGGCAAACTGCAAGTGCGACAAGACGAAGAACTGGATTCTCTCGGCCTATTAGATCACTTAAAAACATTGAGGCAGTTAGAGTTTCAATGTTTTGATCACCACGGCATTCTGCGCACAAACATGCGTCTGCCCTTGGACTTCCCGATTTAGGGGATATTTGGTTCCGACAAGACGGTGTAACGGCATACATTTCGAGAGCATCGATGGCTGTTTTGAGGAAACACTTTCCAGAGCGTCTCATCTCAATTAGAGGCGAACTGGAGTGTGTGCCCTGCTCTCCCGATTTGGCCTCTTGTGATTTCTTTCTATGGAGTTTTTTGGAATTCCGTGTTTATGTAAACCGTTCAAGGACCCTACAAGATTTGAAGACCAACATCCAGGAACATAACGCTTGCTATGCTGGCGAGAGTCTTGACAAACGCCAGAAATCGGTTTACTCAGTATATGAAGAATGGGGGACGTCGCTAACCTTATTTGATCTTCAAAACTATGTAATACAAAACTTTAGGTATGCGTCTACATTATAAAGATCATGCCGAAAACGTTACCTGCGGGCTTTACTACCGTCAACATAGCCTATATCGCTACCTGCATATTCAATGCGGGTACACGAGGGCTATTATCCATTTTTGACGCGATGGGGATTAAATTGTGACCGCACGCACACGAATAGGCGAAACAGGAAGATTGCAATCGAATCGATTCAGCTAACCGTCGTTCATTAGACAGCACTCGGGAAACAAGAATAGTTCGCCGACGTCGTGAAATTATTATTGAAACCGCCAATAAAAAAGGAAGAAACATTTTATGATGCTGGAATAAATGATTCACTGTAAGTTAAAAAAAAAATTTTTATCTGCATGAAAATCGTTCTTAAAACTTTGAAAATTTTTTAGAAACCGTGTTTTCAAAATCAGTGATGACTGTAGATCGAGAAAGGCTTAACTTATCGACTTGAATTTTCGTTCTTATTTTCGTTCTCCGATGAAATTTATTGTTAACGCAATAAATTCTACAAAAGCCGTGTGTTCTTTCCTACTTACAAATCCTGAAGGTATCAGCCCAAAATATCTAGAATCAAATGACTCTTTCACATAGCCTAGTAACAATTAAGCTATTGTTACTACACGGAGATAATCAATGTAATAGTAGGCTTCTCTCCATTTAGTCCAGGCCAATTGTACTTTTCAACAAAAAAATTATTATGCCAAGTTGAATGATTGGAAATAGTAAAGGAGCTTATATTGAGCAATAAAAAAATAAAAGTATCAGTAGGGAAGTTACGGGGTAGTTTTGAGGGTGAAAAGGGGTGAAATATTGTACTATCATTGTATTATTGCTATTTCCGGCGGAAGTTCGCGTCAAAATAAAAAGTGTTCAATTGAAAAATTGTGGATCATGCAAAAATCTCTAACTTTTGTAAAGGTCACTTTTTTACATGACTCCAAATATCCGAGATAAATGCGAAAAATCTTTTCTTTTTTTGTTTTTATTTTTCATTTCAAAAATAATGCAATTTCGATAAAACTTACTAGAGGTATACCTTCTTATGTCTACAATAACCTTAATTTTTTCAAGGTATAATGATTGAGAAGTTTCCGAAAAATTCATTTTTCACGAGAATTATCACGTATAATTTTTTTTTCAAATAAAAATTATACTTCGAAAAATCGTCATAGAGAATTAATCTAGGACTTTTTTTTTTACTTTGATGTATACTTTTTAATAAAATAAAGAAAATGTAAACTCGATCATTAAAAGTATACTCAAAAATGTAAATAAAGTAAAAAAATGACTTTTGAAACAATGGAATTTGGAATCTCAAATCATCCAGAGATAATGCAATTTTCGCAATTGCAAATTGATGCAATTAACGCGCAGCCATTCCAAGCAATGATTTATGGATCTGAATGTGGCTCATAAAATTGTTTTATTAACTTTGTCAAGTTTGGATTTTAATAAGCGATTCGACTGTTTTTTTTTTTCTTTGCCTGCAAAACCAGATATTGAATCACAACCGGTGAAACAATGGTAAAAAGCAACAACAAAGCGATAATCTTCGAACTTAAGATTATTTGAAGAATATATGTAGTCGCTTACATTGCCTGCACTTGATTTCAGAAAATAAATTGGTGCATTTGTCGAATTTAATTGATTCAATAAAACTAGATCAATATTTTGGCCAACAACAACGATAGTTTTCTTATATTCAGCGACTCCTGTTGCTGCATTCTCAATCTTATTCATTTCGGCGATTTTTATTGCTGTATTAATAATTAATACATCTGCGTCTTCTTCTGCTTATTTAATTAAATATACTTTAAATCTAAATTCTTTAGGCAACTGCTCTATCAATTCAATCTTGTTATTACCATTTGATATAAACTTTTCTTGTGCAATTGTTATTTTTGTGTATGTTGCAATATAGAAAGAGGGAATATTTAAAGAATTTTTTCGTCTTAAACATTCAGTTGCTTTTGTTACAGTTGAGTTTTCATTATCAGCATCACTGTTCGGGTAATTATCAAATACTATACAGGTATTGTCTGCATAATGATGGTGCACAAAAGATAAGTATTTTTCGATGATCACCTCAACGGTATCATCTTCTTGCTAACAACTTTGTGTAACAGACATCCACCGTTGATAACGTGCAGTAAATTTTCGGTAATTGATAAAATTTCAGAGATGGTAAAATGATCTACCAGTTGCGATTTAACATTTTTCTGGAAGCAGTTTTCTGTAAGAAGTGATAGCGGGAACGGGGCAAGTTCGAATTTCAAACATTTTTTCATGTCAGCTTTGCTATTGATATTAATATATAAGCGTTGAAATAATAATAGTGGATTTATTGCAATGGGCTCATCATTAACTTTAATCAATAATTGAACACTTTTAAGAAGCAAGACTTTCTGTTTTTTCTTTTAAATTTTACATTTTCAAAATCCTTTCCTATTGTCGATTTAACAGATTTCATACCTACCTGATATACTTGGTGACAGTTAATCGAATCATTACCAACCATTTCAGAAAATATTGACATGATTTTTGAAGTCTCTGGAAACGAATTACACTTGTTAAAAAATTCCAATAATTTTTCAAGATTTGCTGCATCTTTCGTGATCCTAGAGTCTCTGGAATCAACATGTTGATCAGACGAGCAATATGAAAATTGCAAAAATTTTTCATTTTATTGCTAATTTCTACTAGAGTTAATATGAACTTTTTTACAACGCTTTCACCATTTCATTTCATTTGTAAGTCCACCCTGTGTCTTCATTGATGGCATTAGAACTTGCTCTATTACATGTCTGCCTAAACTTTAGACCAAAACTTTTCAGAGCGTCTAATCGTGAAATAGCTATTTGTTTGTAAATAGATCAAATTTATAATCATTTATTACATCGTTAAAGTGTTACACATCTTGAAAATGTAAGTGAACAGATTTCGCATAATTAAAGTACCCGCTCGCATGAAAGTATGGGATCATTCGTTTAACACATTTTAAGTGTAAATTTTAGTCGCCAGAACGTTCTCCTTTTATGAAGCTTCTAACCATTGCCAACATATTCTAATATTGGATCCACAGTTCTGCAGTGGGTCTCCTTATATGTATCTTTTCAATCTGTTTCATAAATTCATCTCTGTTTATAGTAAATTCTTCTTTGTTAACATATTCTTTAAAATCTAGAGAGCCCAAAATAAACAAGAGTGCATCTAACTTATCTTTTTCTTTTTCCATTCATTGAAGCGATTTAAAAATTATGGTAGCTAAAGCAGTTTAAATGAGAAAATGCCCCCTGATGGCTCTAGGATAGGCATGTCTTGAGAGAGCTTTTCTGCAGAAATTTCAGCATATATAACACAGAAAGCTTCTTTCAGACCGTTTACGTCCATTGCAAATCCTATCGCTCCAAGAAACGATATCAATAAGTGAAATCCGCCATGTCTTACCCTAATCTTTGATAACCCATTTTCATCGTTTTGTGAATCGATACACGACAAAATATATCGAGCCTTTTGATACAGAGGCTGGTCATACGTTACGAAGATTATGTTTTCCTTGTTGTTTCGTCAATTTTCTTTAGCATTTTTTAATAAAACAGTAAAATTGGTGTCGTATTCGCTCGGAGGATTATTGACAAATGGTAATAAAAAAATTTTTTTTCAAAGATGGCAGTAGCAGTTCGCGGTGCATGGAATTTCGGATGGCAACACACCTGCAAGGAAGTACTGTATTTAACCTTAACTTTGAGTCTATAATAGTTTACTTTAGTGTAAACAAAGTAATTTTTATTGGTTCTGAAAATGTCCACCTTAGTGACAAATAAAACGTATTTGCGGGGAATTTCGCTCTATTTTATTTAAAATGAATTTGCAGCTGAAGTACACAGAATTCTAATTGAGACTAACGGTGACAATACTCTGTCAGATACGACATGCAGCGACTGATTTCGACACTTCAAAAATAATGATTTTGAACTTGAGGATAAAGAACGTTCTGGCGCAGCGAAAAAATTTGAACACAAAAAATTGGAGAAATTACATGATCAAGACCGATGTCAGACGCTAGCACAACTTAGAAAAATATTACAAGTAGATCAGCCAACAGTTTCAAAACGTTTAGAAGTGTTAGGAATTATCCAGAAGCAAGGACATTGGGTGCCGCATGAATTGAAACCGAGAGACGTCGAACGGTGTTTTCTCACGTGTGAACTACTGCTTCAACGGCAGAAAAGAAAAAGCTTTTTGCACCGTATCGTGACTAGCGATTAAAAGTGGATACACTTCGATAATCCAAAGCGTAGAAAATCGTGGGGCAAGTCCGGCCATGTATCAACATCGTCCGCAAAAGCAAATATCCATCAAAGTATCTTCCCTGCATTTGGTAGGATCGCCAAGTGTTATTTATTATGAGCTACTTAAACAGAATGAGACTATCATGGGAGATCGCTATAGACTTCAATTGATGCGTTTGAGTCGAGCCCCAAAAGAAAAACGGCCACTATACAATCAGAGACAAAGTGATTTTGTTACATAACAACGCTTAGGCTCATGTTGCAAAACCAGTGAAAACTTACCTGGAAACGCTTTAATGGCACGTTCTTCCCCACCAACCGTATTCACCTGACATAGCCCCTTTCGATTTTCACCTATACCGTTTGATGGCACATGGTCTAACTGAACAGCGCTTCAATTATTACGCAGATAATAAAGAATGGATAGATTCTTGGATAGCCTTAAGAGACAAATCGTTTTTCCGACGCAGAATTCATATACTGCCAGGAAAATGGTCTAAAGTGATTGGCAATACTTAGAGTGAAATGTTTTTGTGCCTTATATTTTAAATAAAGCGTCTATTTTGTGAAAGAAAACAGCGAGATTTTATTCAAGGTCCTAATACTTTGAGTGAAGAACCGTTCACATATTTCTTTTGTTCAATAAAAAAAAAAAACGCGAAAAATTCCGAATTTTATAGAAGTTCTTCAAAGTAAAAGAGAAATTTTTTTATTATTGATACATGTCGCGGTAAAAATAATTAAAATTTGCTTCAAAACGTGATTCACTTGAAATAGTTTTGCAATACAAATGATATATGTTAGCTTTTTTATTTACAATAATATATTTTCACAAGCAAAAAAGCTTATTTACAGTGTTTTCGGTCTTCTTAGTAATACGCAACTTAAGTGCTATAAATTAAATTTGTAGTACCTCTAAAATTAAATCTAATTTTTTAATATATACAGAATAATGCTCACAGAAAGACGCGCTGGCAGTGACTCACACCTGAATACTACTATGATCTAAAAGTAAGACCAATTTTTTATTTAAATTTAGCGGGATTATCGATTTGATTCGACTTTTTTTTTTTTTTGAAGTTCGCAGGTGTGTGAGAGACATCTGTGTCAAATTTCATGTCAATATATTCATTAGTTGGCAAGTATCGTAAGTTTTTGTGAATATTAAAAAGTGATTTCGGCGATTTTTATGTCGGATTTTAGTGAGCAAAGTAACACATCGTTTAATAAGTCCCGAGACTAACCCAGAGATGGTGCTAGTAGTACCAAACTGGCCACGTTCCCATAGAGTGCGAACCTTTACATGAAACGTGTAAAAATTTCACGTCGATCGGATCACAGACAGCAGATATCGAGGTTAAAGTAAAGTCACTTTGTAATTTGTTTGAAAAATGGAAAAAAGCGAGTTTCGCGTGTTGATAAAACATTGTTTTTTAATGGGTAAAAACACCGTAGAAGCCCAGCAATGGTTAAAAAAACATTATTCGGACTCCTCTCCATCCAAACCAACGATTTGTCGTTGGTATGCTGAGTTTAAACGTGGTCGTACGGACACAAACGATGCGGAACGTTCGAGTAGGCCATTGGAAGCCGTTACACAAGAAAATGTCAGTAAAGTGTTAAAAATTGTAATCAAAAATCGCAAAGTGAAAGTCCGTGAGATTGCAGAAATGACACAGATATCATCTGGAAGCGTATTTACAATCCTTCATGAAAAATTGATCATGAAAAAGGTTTTTTCCAAGTGGGTGCCGCGATTGCACCAATGCACCATGCCACAAGTCCATGAAAACAATGGCAAAATTGAACGAATTGGGCTTTGATTTGCTACCCCACCCCCCGTATTCGCCAGATTTAGCCCCCAGTGACTACTGGCTCATTGCTGATCTCAAAAAAATGCTCCAGGGAAAAAAATTTGGCTTGAATGAGGAGGTCATTGCCGAAACTAAAGCCTATTTTAAAGCAAAGGATAAATCCTTTTATAAACATGGTATAGAAATGTTAGAAAGGCGTTGAAAAGATTGTATTACTCTAAAAGGAGATTATATTGATAAATAAAAATGATTTTTGAAAAAAAATGTTGTTTTCGTTGTTAGTCTCGGGACTTATTGAACAATGTGTTAGTTGCATTAAATTTTATCTTCGGAATGAAATTTCTTGTGCAGAAACATTTAGAATGTTGCAGAAAGCCTTTGTTGAGTAGGCTTTGTCGGAAAGAAATGTTTACAAGTAGTAAAAACAGTTTAGAGAAGGCAGAGACAACGATAAAGATAAAGAGCGTTCAGGGCGACTATTGACATTAACTGATGAAAAACATCAAAGAAATCAGAAACCTTGTGCTCAAAGATCGTTGGTTAATAATTAGAGACCTTGTTGATACTTTTGGCATTTCATTTGGATCGATTCAAGCAATTTTGAAAGATCATTTGGGTCTCAAATGCGTCAAATCTCGATTGATTCAAAAACACTCAATTTCTTTTTAAAAAGAGCGTCGCGTTAATGTATGCGAAGAGATGCTTTCTGACTACTAGAACGTGATGAAACACATTATTACGGGAGATGAAACATGGATCTATGTTTACGATCCAGAAACAACCGAAAAATTGAGCAAATATCGTGCCAAAGGTGAAGCAAGACCTAAAAGATAACGTCGAAGTCGTTCAAAAATCATGGTTATGTGACAGTTTCCTTTGATTAGCGTGGTGTTGTGCATATAAAATTTCTTCTGCCGGGTCTAACTGTTAGCTAGGAAAATTATTAGAGTGTTATGCATCGTTTGCGTGAAGCTATTCGCAAAAAGAGGCCGGAATTGTGGCAAGACAACTAATGGTTTTTGCATCACGATAATGCACCGTCTAACACCGCATCGATTATTCGCGACTTTTTGACCAAAAATTTAACTCATATCATTCCAAAACCACCGTATTCGCCTGATTTAGCGCCGTGTGACTTCTAGCTGTTCAATTAACTCAAAATACCACTCCAGGGACATCATTTTGACTTAATTGAGAAGATTAAACGTAAATCGCTGCGTTAATTGAAGGCTAATCCGGGAAAGAACTTTTCTGACTGTTTCGAGGATCGGGAAAAACGATGGCATAAGTGTATTGTGTCGGACGGGGACTACTTTGAAGGCAACGAAATAGATTTAAAAGAATAAATAAAGAATTTGCAAAAAAAAAAAATTGGTCTTATTTTTTTATCATAGTAGTACGTATGAACGTGTGCGTGTTATGTATGTATGTTTGCTCTAAAACGAGAGCCTATACTTAATGTGAATTCTTCGCTCCAGAATGAAATGAAGAGCTAAATAATAGCTATGTTGTAACTTTTGGAAAAGTTTATTAAACATAATAAAATACAAATTGTAGAAAAAAATATAAAATCTAACTTCGAAATGTGGTTAACTTGCATTGTTTTTGTAATAAAAGTGATGCATATCACATTTTTAATTGAATGTATTTTTACTTTTTTTAATAATACATAACTTAAGTGCTAAAAATTAAATTAGTCTTACCTCTTACTTTTCAAGGAGTGTTTTTGGAAAAATGAATGGTTAAAGAATATAGAGAGTCTTCAAAAAGTACCAGGAAATAACTTGAAACGTAGGCGTTGCTTAACAAAGAAGTTAAAACAAAAGTTGTAGGAAATTTCCCTGGCTATTCAACCGTGATCTTGGCTGTGACCTTAATCTTGACCTTCAAGGTCATTTTAAGGTCAAGTCTATTTTTTTATATGGCAACCCCCAATACTGACACCAGAAATGAAAATGACAAACAATTTCTCGTCCAGATACGATCTTCACCATTTGAAAAATTTGACCTCGTCAGGTTAAGCAAAGGTCAAGCATTAACCAGCTGGGTACCTTGAAAAGTAGGCGTCGCTGAAAAAAATTGTTGAGACATAAATTATAGGAAATTCCCCTGGCTATCCGACGGCGACCTCAGTTGTGAACTCGACCCTGATCTCCATCTCTTTCATCCGCCATGTTGTATCCGCCATTTTGAAATGTAAAGTTTTTAAAATCTGACCTCAAATTAGTAATCAGTATCCTCGAAAATTCAGGTGGAAAGTTTTTAGTAAATTTCTGAACAAAATCAAAATTTTTCTTCTGCCATGTTTGATTCACCATCTTGAATTTCAAAATTCTTAAAATCTGTCTTTTGAGTTTTAAGGGAACCAGGTTGTCTAGAATTTTTAAATCAAATTTTTTTTTAGTATTTCAAAAGTATAGACCTTGGAGAATCTGCTGTAAAATTTTCATAATGATATTAAAAATATTTCAGTTTTTACTGACCTTTTAGCAAGAAGCGATGAGCGGTTGCTCCGCCTCAGGTAAAACTTTAAACTCATTTATCTCAAAACTACTTTTTTCTGCACGGCGTAAAGCAAAAAAAAAAAAATGGTCCATTTAAGTTAAATTTTGAATATGTTATTCAGTATACCAGTGGCTATCATTGCTAGACAAAAATTTTTATTTTAATTATTTTTCTTTTTTTTTTTTTTTAAATAATAAAAAAAAAATCGTATTTTTGGTACCCAAATTTCAAAAGCGCACCATTTTGTCAAAAAAATTTTTTTTTTTATCGATTTTGCTTACAACGATAGCGACACTCATACAGATTAATAATCTATTCCATTTTTATTTTTCAGATGACTGACAAAGCTGAAATCATAATTGCCACCCAGGTCCATTTTTTTAAAGGCGTCATTTTCAGCCACATTTTTTTTTTAATAAAAAAATTTTTTTTTTCATGATAATTTTTTTAATTGATATTGAGTGGGTTATTGTTACGTGACGAAATTTTAATAATTAAATTGAATAATTAAATTAAATAATAATAATTAAATTGAGAATTTATAAAAAATTAAATCAAAATTAAACGGTTTAATGTACTACTGCAACACATAAATGTGTACGTTTAATGTGTGAAAATGCTGAGCGCGCAGTTCGACGAACTCTGTACAACAGAGTGTTAGAAAAAGGTGGGTGATACTTGCACTTATGCTGCAAATTGACTCCTGTGGAAAAAACCCAGGAGACATGGAAAATAAACGTATTCTTACAGTCAGATATTTTTCCCACACATCTTTAGAGAGTTGTGTTGCTCAACTCGCCTCGGCACACACATTTAAACAAATAAAATATCTAAGGTTGCATTTTAGTTGGGAGGCGCGGGGGAGGCTCGGGAGTCCACCAAGGCTCGCGCCGATGCCAAATAAGCAAAAATCCCCACGATGCCTCCACCTCAAGGTCTTTAAATATGAGTACCAATGGGCCGCGAGGAGAGGACCGGAGTTGACCGGAGAGAACCGGAGTTGACAGTAGTGACCGGGGGATAGAGTATCAGTCTGATTTTTGTCGGGTTAACAACAAGTAGGAAAAAACCTTCTTTTCATCATTTAATTCTTTTATCAATTGCCGTCACGGAGTATGGCGCGCATCGTGCTGTGTTGTGTAGCATACAAAAACCTGTGAACTGAATAAAGTTATTAAAAAAAAGACACTATTGTGAATCATAACTTTCCACTCTCACTCCTCACGGCGATCCCAATAAAAAGGGCAGAGTTCAGCACAAGGTAAGGTTTGAATTTTCTTTTGATTAATGATTCATTAATTATTAGGTAATGGGGCAGAGGCGGCAATTCCCCCTCCCGAAGTATGTGTTCGGCGCAACGGCAAAGGTCCCTTCGGGTCGCGATGCGCGGGCGGGCCCGTACGGGACGCGTTAGCGGGTCCCGCAATTAAATAAATATTTAAATTTTGTGTTGTGCGTGTAGCCCCGCACGTAACAGTTATTGAATGTACATCGTTTAATTATCGTTTTTTCATTAGTTTCACCTTAAAAAAAAATGCTGAAAATGCCTTAAATTTACGCGCGCTAGACTACCGGGTTCAACGAAAAGTGATAATTGTGTAAGCGAAAGAATACAAATTGGAATATCTCTAAATTGCTTTCGTTTATTAATAGTAAATGTTAATACTACATCAATTGTAATATTTACCATTAAGTTTGCTCCATATTTTTAATTTTTTTTATTACTTTTAAGAACTGCGTGCAATTTTCTTTGATGATTTAGCCGTTTTCTTTATTCATACTTCCTTCCATAATTTTAAGGTGTTAAGATCTTATCGCACTTTATATTGTAATCTTAAATTAAAATTTTTCTATTAAATCATTTCTTCATCTGAATGTTATATGGCTTCTCTTACTGAACGAGAGCGGATAATTATTCTTATGATGAAAGAATACGGCGACAGGACGAGATCTAATGAAGATGTACGGATCTTAGTCAACGATACTTTTAGGGTAGGAGTGGAACCGATATTTAAATCGTCAGTACAAAGGGCAATAACGCGTTTTAATTTAAGCGGGGCTATAAAAGATCTTTCTAGATCGGGTCGTCCAGTTACAGCAACTAATGAAAAAAAACAGCTAGATATTGCTCTTTCAATCAATGAAGACTGCCACAATACAGTTACGAAATGGCATCAGCAACATTAGTGTCGGATCAGTACATAATATTTTGGTAAGGAAGTTCAAGTTCTATCCATACAAGGTAAAACTTGTACATCAATTGCTTGAACATGATCCAGATAGACGCGTAGAGTTTTGTGACTTGAACATGACCCGAATAACTATTGATGAATATTTTCTGAATAGAATTTTATTTTTAGACGAAACTACCTTTAAGCCTAATGGCAATGTCAATAGACATAACTTTAGATACTGAAGTCATATAAACCCAAAATGGATGTCGGATACTCGCAGTACTCAATACCCTCAGAAAGTGAATGTCTAGGCTGGCGTTATAAGCAACAGTATTGTTGGGCTCTTTTTTATAGAAGGAAATCTTACCGCGATTAAGTATGAAGACATGCTCCGAAATGGAATCATCCCAACGATTCACGCAATTGTGGGCGATGATTTTGATCAAACGCTGTTCCAGCAAGACGGTGCACAACCTCATTATGAGCGAGGTGTACGTACTTATTTGAATGGAGTGTTTCCAGGAAGATGGATAGGCAGAGGAGGTACAATAAAATAGCCAGCCAGATTTCCTGACCTTAGCCCACTTGATTATTTTTTGTGAGGTTACCTTAAAGATAATGTATATCAAACAAAACCAGCGAATCTCAATCAACTCCAGCAAAAAATGAGGGATGAAATTGTTACCATTGATGAAGGCAGAATTCGTCAAGCTGTAGCAGCAGTTTACTACCGCATAGCACATTTTCAGGCAGTTGAGGGTGGAAACTTTGAGCATTTGCTAAAATAAATAGAGTCAATTGATATTTGACTAAAGTAATTTAACATTGTCTTCACCTGATGATCTTCACTCTGCCTAGCTTTTACTGGCTGGGCGTCACACCACCTAACTGGCTGATGTAGCTCTTTGCCGTGTTTTCACTGGCTAGGCATCATACTAGCTTGCCTTAACTGGCTGGGCTAGACTCTAACCTTGCCTTTACTGGCTGGGCATCACACCACCTTGCCTTAGTTGACTGGGATAAACGCAAACCTTTACACTACCTTACCTTAATTTGCTGGTATAAATGCAAGCCTCATTTTATCGAATATTTGAAAAAATCTATTCCTTAATATGACCTTAAATATCAAAATATTACTATAGGACAGCCAGGGCATTTCCTACAACGTTTTCCTGAAACATGTTTTTTGAGAGACGCCTACTTTTCAAGATACCCAGCCGGTTGCTTCTTGACCTTGCCTTGATAGTCCAAGGTCAAATTTTTCCATTGGTAAAGATCGTACTTGGACATAAAATTGTCCACCCTTTTTAATTTCGGTGTCAAAATTAGGGGTTACTGTATAGAAAATTGGACTTGACCTTAAAATGGCCTTGAAGGTCAAAGTCAAGATCGTGGCCGAGGTCGCGGTTGGATAGCCAAGGAAATTTCCGACAGCTTTTATTTCAACCATTTTTTTGAGTAACCTCTACGTTTCAAGTTATTCAACCGGTCCGGGACTTTTTGAAGACCTTGTATATTAAGAAACAAATAATGTAACTACGATGCTTCTATCAAGATGCTTACAGAAAGACACGCTGCCACTGACTATACACTTCGTATACTATATACGTATAGTATGTCACTGTATATGCGCGTATCTGCTCCAAAATAAAACATCAGAGCAGCTGTAGAGCTGCAAGGCAGTAGCATAGATAGAAGCTGACAGAGAAAGCGGTAATTTTACTGTGTAAGAGAGTGTACTCGACCTTTAAAAATTTCAATGCATAGGTTACGATCTGCCACAAAGAACAAAATATAGTTTCTTCTGCATTTTTTCCCATAGAATTGAACGGTAAAATTAGTTTTTGATTTTTTAAAAATTAAAACAAATTATCAACAATTACTGGAAATTTCATAGTTGTAAAAGCCGTTTTTTACTTTTTTTGTATTTTTGAGCATATTTTTAATGTTTGAGTATACATTTTTTTTATTTTCTTAAAAAGTGTCAATTAGAATAAAAAGGGGTCCCGGATGAATCCTCTATGACGATATTCTGAAGTATAATTTTTTGTTGAGAAAAACAGTGAAAAAAATACATTTCTCTGAAACTTCTTAATCGTTACACCTGAAAAATTGAGGTTATTCTATACATAAAAAGGTATACCTTTGCAAAGTTTTATTAAAATTGTATTATTCTTGCGGAAATAAAAAAAGATCTTTCGCATTTATCTTAGATATTTGAGGTTATGTGAAAAAGTGACTTTGGCAAAAGTTACAGATTTTTGCATGATCTACAACTTTTGTTTCGAGTACTTTTTATTTTGACGCCAACTTTGGTCGGAAATAGCAAGAGTATAATGATAGTACAATTTTTCACCCCTTTTGACCTCATCCCCCCCCCCCCCCAAAAAAGGATTGTCAAAATCCTTTATGCCACTAAGTTAGCACAACTCTCCTCTATACTTCGGCATAGTTTAATCGTCATTTGTCATTTAGTTTGTTTACAGTGCGCTATTTCATCAGTTCATCTCAAGTGTGTTTTGCGATTTTTGAAATGGATAAAAATATCGAACAGAGAATCTGTCTTAAATTTTGCATTGCAAATGGAATTTTTTATGCCAAAGCGCTGAAAATGTTACACAAGGCTTTCGGTGATTCGTCTTTACCAAGAACTTGTGCGTATGAGCGGTATTATGCATTTAAAAGCGGTCGAGATGTGGTGGAAGATCGCCTCGCTCTGGTCGACCATCAACGTTTTTGAGTGAACTAAATATCGCTATAGTAAAGAAAATGATGACTAAAAATCGACGTACAAGTCTGAGAGAGATAGATATTGGAATTTCTGTGTCTCACGAATCAGTTTCTACTATTTTAAACGATTGTTCGGGCATGAAACACGTTGCCGCTTGACAACAATAACGCATCATCTCACAAGGCTATCATTGTCGCCGTGGCATATCAAAGAGTTAGTTTTGAAAATGAATTTCTGATCAAAAGCTCAACAAATCTTATCGAACAGTCACTGCATTCTTCTATATGGCCCTAACCAACTTTATTTTCCAAAACTCAAATTATCACTTCGATGCATCTGTTTTCAGTCAATAGATAACATAAAAGAAAATTCGTGGCGAATACTCAACTCGCCACGAATTAGTTTCAAAGGGACCTACTTTGCGGGCAATGCAATAAATTTGGGTAAATAATGCATATTTCGTGTTTTATTGGCAAATTTCCGGTACTTTCTTGACAGAATGTATTTTATAAACTGGATTTCGCTTTAAAGATAAAAAGATTCTTGTACAATGGTGGAGAAAATACTGTTTTGGCTGATTTCTCTATGCTCTCTCTTTCTTCTTTTCTTCTGATCATATTTAGCAAGTGCAACCTACCCTACCTGCGAACCCAACAGACATCGACTTTAATTATCTAGAGTCAAAAGGCCTTTCCATGAGGCCCAAAAATGATCACGTATTTTTTAGCAAATCTTGGACGTTGAAAGAAAAAACGCGAACGAGAAAACGGCGTCTTCGTTTTGTTCAGGACACGCCAGACACTCCACACTTACGTAGACATAAGCACGATGTAAGTAAACGCAAAAATAGCCGTGCCCCAACACCAATCAAGTTATATAAAAATTCAAGAATTCGGGTTCCCTCTTTATCCACAGAACAAAATTACGGATGATACGGTAAATCCAGCGACTCTCCTTGGCTGTGTCCCATTGCCGTTGCCATTGATCCATGGTCCTTTTGGGCCGTACGCTGCGGCCACATCCTAAAGTTCCTTCTTCTTCCAACCACTCTATATTGTATTATTTCTAGATTCTTTCCATTGCCAACAAGTCAATAGGAGAACCTCTGACGTTTATCTGCAGGGCGATGCCCGACACGGTACGATATGCAAAGGCTACTCTAAGTCAGGTTATTCTACTTGTCCTTCGGCATGCTGCTCCATAGTTTGGTGGCTTCGAATAGCAGCTGCTCACATCGGAGGCCCCTAAAGGATTATGGAGCCTTTTACTAAGAAAAGGAAAAAGAGATGTTTTCTTGGTCATTTCGGACCTCCTATATTGGACATAATACTCGCTAATGTTGAGACCACTTTTACAGCCTTTAACGCCGCGTTTGATAGGTGTTCTTTAAATGATAGCCGCGCATTTACAGTGACTCTAAGGTACCCAATGATCTTTATGTACTGTAAAAATGGCATATCTCCTTTTCTTGATTCAGGAGTCGAGCATTCTGCTGCCAACCACAGTTTGTGTTGATTACAATTGGTTACGATGTATTGCATCTCACTTATTCTTTTTGAGATCGCAATAAGTGGGACGTTGTCAGTGAAAGCTACAATATTCACACCAATTAAAGGGTTATACGCAGTTAGAATTTTCAAAAAATCTATTTTTTTTTTTTTTTTTGCATTTTCGGAATGTACATATATTTAAGTATATTCTCTAAAATTTTTAAGCCAATCCAATAAATATTTTCGGAGATATACCTGAAATTGTAAAGCCACGTCAGAGTGTTAGAAAGCAGGTAGAGTAAGAACCAGAGTAGCAGCTGCACTCACTGCACGCGCTACCTGAGGTTCCTTTTTCTATTGTGTTTTTTCGTAGAAGGCGAGTATAATAAGTACACTAACTACTTCAAAGACACATTTGGATATTATAATCTAAAATAAAAGTATTTCGTCAGTCTAAAAAGTTCTGCCACGTGGTAAAATCGTGCGTTCAGTTCAAACTTGTTTTTCGTGATTTTTTGTTTTATATTGGAGTAAATTTTATTTAAAAGTTATAAAAATGCCCCGTAAATGTTCAAGATTACGTAGAAGTACCGAAAAAATACAAATTTCTAACGTTAAAAAGAGAACACAGGCTTTTAATCCAAAGACTGCTGAGACGGATAAGAGTAGTTTTAGTGCATTCGCTAAAAAATTCAAAATGCAGGAAGAGATTTTAGTTTCACGTGATCCTTCAATTGCGTATAGAATTTTAAATTTCATTACTGTATTTGCTGCGATAAGTGATTATGTGAAATGCAACTCTTGTGACGGAAAAATAAAATTTGAAACTGCTTCTCCACGTGCACTTGGTTTTAAAATCGTTGCAGTGTGTGATAAGTGTAAAAATCGTGTTATAAACTCTAGTCCTTTTGTGAAGCATTCTTACGAAATAAACAGACGTTTTATATTTGTGATGAGAATTCTGGGACTAGGATTAAAAGGCGCAGCTAAATTTTGTGGCTTGATGGACATGCCTGCTTTTTTAACGCAAAACACTTATGACTCGATTGTTGACAACATTCACTCTTGTGTGAAAGTAGCAGCTGAAAAAATGTTTGAAAAAGCCTGTACCGACGAAAAAGAAGTGACTGCTGAGAACCAAGGTTATAAAAATAATGAAAATTTAACAGTTTCGGGTAACGGAACCTGGAAGAAGCGAGGGTTCAGTTCTTTGTATGGAGTGGCATCATTGATTGTATATTACACTGGAAAAATCATTGATATAATTGTAAGAAGTTCATACTGTAAACAATGTAAGGTTTGGAAACCTAAAAAAGATACTGAAAAGTATATAGATTGGTATAATGAACACAAAGATGCTTGTTCTGCAAATCACCACGGCTCTTCAGGTAAAATGGAAGTCGATGCGGTTATCGAAATGTTTAAGCGTTCGATAGAAAAATTCGAAGTTCGTTATAGAAACTATATTGGTGATGGCGATTTAAAAACATATTCTGGGATTCTGAAAGCTGCTCCTTATGGTGAAGTTGAAGTTGTCAAAAAAGAATGTATCGGACATGTTCAGAAGAGAATGGGTTCACGACTCCTTGAGCTAGCAAAAAAAAAATACAGAAACAGTTAAAAAAGGCGGAAAAAAAATCGCAAAAAAAGTACTTTCAGGGAAAGGTAAACTTGCGGCTAAGCTAATAGATAAGCTGACAGTTTACTATGGTTTGGCAATAATGAGAAATTATGATTCTGTGGATAATATGTTTAATGCAATTTGGGGAGCATATTATCACTATTGTTCGACTGATATGAAGCCTCAACACGAAATGTGCCCAGGTGGAGAAGGTTCATGGTGTAGTTGGCAGCAAGCGCGAGCAACAGACACATTATCTTCTTACACCCATGATTATCCAACTTTACCAGCTGATGTTGCTGAAGCTATATATCCAATTCATGGAGAGCTTAGCAACGTAAAATTATTGGAAAGGTGTGTTGGTGGAATTACACAAATAATAATGAGAGTTATAATCAGTTAATATGGAAAATAACTTCAAAAATTGTTCCATGTGGCGGTGAAGTTGTTGAAATAGCGTCTTACATTGCAGCTGGAATGTTTAATGAAGGTACAAAATCATTATTGTACTTTATGAGTGCATTAGGAGTTTCATTAGGCACCGCAGCTCATGCTTATGTCGACAAAGAGGACGCAGAGCGTGTGATGATCTCCAACGCACGAGCGCACGGGAGCACGCGAGAAGAAAGAATGACTCGACGACAACACCAGCTGGACTTATTAGAAGCTAACGATACTGCAGAAGGTCTCTCTTATGGCCCTGGAATAGATGATACCGTGTAAGTTAAAGAAAAAAAATTTAACTATGTGTAAACTACTTCTGAAACTTTAAACGCGTTGTTCTCAAAACGGTATTTTCAAAGTCGGTGATCTCGATTTCTCAGAAATGGCTAAACCGATCAGTCTCAAATTTTTACACAATCTTCTTAGATATATTTCTTAAGTATTAAACGAAGGAATAAAGTTTAAAAAAATTATTACTATGCTTTTTTAACAATTTGAAGCAAAAATTTCAGTCAAAAACGAAAAATTTTTTTCATATAGACGCCATTTTGTCAAAAATCAAAATTATTATTCCTTTGTTTAATACCTGTATTAATGTATCCTTTATATGAATCCACCATATTTTTTGATTTCAGATAATCCAAACCGCCGAAATGAAGATCACCGCCAAGCGTCTTTTTTTGGAGGTCGTCCGGGATATCATCTACAGGAGCGGTGTACATCAATATTTGTACGTGATCGACGCGCTATTGTATTATTAAAAGTTGGCTCTTTTTAAATTATCATCACTTGTTATTTATAAATAAAAACTGATTCTATAAAAAATTCATAAAAAAAACGTCTTTTTTGAGCCTCGCAACTGCGTATAACCCCTTAAGAACGATTGTCTTAGAAGACCGTCATTTAGTATAATACAGAACAGCGGATCTAACACTGAACCTTGTGGTACGCCTTCCGTAATTTTGTAGGTGCACGCACCTCTGCCTGTGCAATATTTCAAAATTTTATTTATGAAGTAGCTCTAAACGCCCTTCGAAGATAGAACAGAAGTGAAGTTTTGAAGTTTTTTAATGCTCATATAATGTCGATTTATCTGGCTGAGATAAAGGCATTTCAAATGTCCAGCGCAATAATGGTACACATCCGCTTAGTAGATCGGCTACCCTGTAAGGCGTCTGCGGCTAATACTATCCCTTTTTCTATGAAGTTTATTGTTGAGCGGCACTTCCGGAATCCAAACTGATTTTCCGACAGTTCACCATCCCACCGTATAGCCGCTTCTAGTCTAGCACATTTGATACGTTCGAATAACTTTCCCGCAATATCTAACATACAAAGAGGTCATCAGGTGATTTGTTTCCCTTCGCGAGTAGCACCAATCTCTATACCCCTCCATATATATGGAGGGATACATATCTATATATCCCTCTACTGCGACGGAAACAACCCTTTCTCAACAAAATCATTAAATGCGACAAGAAAAATATCAGACACCTTTAGTGCTGATTTTTCTTCATAGCAACACCGAGCATTCCGTTATTGGCGTAGAAAATTTCACGTGAGTACTGCAGTGTGAGAACGAGCATTATATTGCATAAGAATGAAACAATTTCTTTCCAATTGTCTAAGTATAGGTAGTATGAGTGGCTTAAAAATTTAAGACGTTCCTTTGGATAGTCAGGTTATTGCGAACGATTACCTATGAAATTCTGTCATAAGATATGTCTGCCTACACCATAACTGATCCGTCATTCAACGCTGCAACTAGTCGCGAAAAAATTATCGTGATCTCGTTTTTTACGACAACGCTAAACGAGACGTCGTTTGTTGTTGCCATGAAGACAAAAGAGAGATTCGTCAATAAATGCTGCTCCACTGTCTACGACCCCAAAAGTAATGGTTAAGTGCACAGTAATCATATTCGACGATATCTAGCGATAAGCATAGACACGCGATTTGAAAATTAAAAACGTAGCCCTTGCTCTTGGAAGCGATTTTGAATTGTTGATGTCGAGATGTGTCGCTGGAGGAGACTTTCTCGATGTTTAAAGAATTGACTTGTGATCAAATGTAATATTACAGTGCTAACGCAGTTTCGGTGCTCGATAGTGATTTGTAGACTATTTTGACCCTGACGTCAGTTATAGTTTTGGATTTTGTTAGATCGCACATAGGTACGACTGAAAATCAACTGAATCACTCTCATTGTAGCTGCATCATCAACCTGCTTGTGATCCTCTTAAAGAAAAGTAACAATGCGAGCCAGATCTGTGGCAGATAAACGTCGCTGTGGCATGTCAAAGAGTTAGTTTTAAAAAACCTGTTTTTTTTTGTTAATACGTTGAGCCTGGCACCGGTCTCTGGGGACCAGCAGTAAACTTTCCGTGTGGCCGGCGTCGATCTCTGGGGACCGGCTCCGGAATACATTGCACCGCTTGATCGCTCGCTGCCGGCTGAACGGAAAGTACAGCAAATTCGGCGCTGGGCTCAACGTGTTAAAAAAAGCATATGCAGTAGATTAAAACTTTAAAGAACACAAGAAAATTTAAGATTTTTGAAAGCAAAAGCAGCAACCCGTCACGTGTATATCTATTTTTTAAATTAATTCTAAAATTGAAAAATTAAAAACTAAGACAGTAACAGCTGCCAAAAAAATTACCTAAATTTTTTTGCAATATAGCATTTTGAACACGTCAAAAAAAAATTTTGGAAATAAATTTTTTTTTAATTTTTAAAAAAATTTTTTAATTTTTTACAACAATTAAAGTTTTTGATCAAAGAAATTATAGGTTATTGGTAAACAAAAAAATTATATTAAAAAATGAATAAGTAGTAAAAAATTGCTTGAAAGAAGTATGTTGGATATTGCGGGAAAGCTGTTGGAACGTACTGAGTATCCCATTTTAAAAAACGGATGCATATATCTCTAGAACTAAAGGTTTTAAGAAAAAAGTTATTAGATTTTGAAGGGGACGTCTAACTGTGATCTTGACCATGATCTTAAAAATGGCCTTCTAGGTCATTTGAAGGTTAAGTTAGTTTTTTTAAATGGAAACCCTTACTTTTAACCCCGGAAAACGAAAGAGCAGAAAATATTACGTCCTAATATCATCTTGATCAAGACCTTAAATATGACCTTCAAAGTCATTTTGAGATCAATTTAATATTTTAAATGAGAAGCCTTACCTTTGATCTCGATAAAGGAAAGAGCAGAAAATTTCACGTCCAAACAGTTATGACCTTGACCATAACCTTCATGGTCATTTCGAGGTCGAATTAATTTTTTCAAGGGAAAGTTTTTGCCTTTGGTCATGGAAATAAAAAAAAGCGAAAAGCTTATGTGGGATATCCTTTACCGCGACATTCACCATCAAGTTACATTTTTTTAAAAGGGAACTTAAACTTTTAATCCCAATTTCGATACTGAATCATTCCGTTATCATTCTTCTAACAGTAGACAAATAATGATGGTCCCCTTAGTTCAGTTAGGCATAATAAAAAAAATTATGAATGAAAAATCAATAAATGTTTTTAAATGCAGTTTCATTATAAATTAACTTAAGCAAAATTAGACATACAGAAAATAATATGTTTGCAGCTTATAATACTTTTCTCAATAGACACAGATTCTTTCCTAATAATAAGAGAAGTTTGACAGTCTCGAATTTTGTATTATTTTTGCTTTGATTAAACACTCTGATAATTGGCGATCACCTTCAATGAATAACAAAGTTTATTACAATCATTCTGGAAACGTGAATAAATTCTTTTTTGGTTAGTTTTTTGGTTATGAATTTGGTTGCTATATAGTGGTTTCTGAAGTTGTTACTAATTGAAATCAACTGTATCATTAATTGTCAGTTTATTTGAATGCGAAATCGAGGCATCATATTGAGAAATTGAGTTTCTTAAAATTTTCTTATTTTAAAGAAAAAATCGTTATTTTATTGGAGAAATAATTTATTTGTTTGTTCACTTCTTAAATTAAATTTGTTTCTTTAATTTAAGCTTTATTTATTTTGACATTTTCTCATTATGCCTGACTACACAGCTAATGAAATTGTCGATATTCTCCTTGTGTTAGAAGATTACGTTGATTTTTCGCAAAATGATAAATTTAATCCTTTCCGGCACAAAAGAAATCGTAGTTCTTTGAAACCTTTAGAGATTTTTTAAAACATTTTGAGATCAAAAAGTTACATACGATATCTTTCGTTAACCCTTCATATGTAAAGTTATTCTAAATTATCCAAATGTCTTTAAATATGCAATATTTTACATTCTTTTAGCTAAAATCTTCTTTTCGGAATAAATTTTGTTATCCAAAGCCACTAATTACATCTTGTAATGATTGTTTCGCAGTTTACAAAACCCTACTTGTATTTTGTATACGATAATTATTTCCTGAATAATTAAATGTCAAAGAAGTCTTTTTTTCTTTGATGGTCAGTAACTTAAATAGTACTGTAGATCAAATAAAAAAGAATTAAATTATATAAACAAGCTTTATGATGACAAAAAAAAAATTATTGAAGTCTATAAGTTTTTTTCAAAACAAGGCAAAATTTGGAAACTTTTTTTCTAGTGTATACTTACGATTACTTGTTAACAACGCAGGTAAAAATATTAGGTTCAGATCTAAAAATTAGACACTTTAAGTAGACACTGTAATTTCCTCGTACTTAAAATTCCTGTGAATCATTTTCTTTCGAGTAGCAGCCTGTTGAATACCACTTAAAATTTAGAATTTTTATGGTATCGCTAAATTTTTGTGACTAGTGTATACAGGGTCATCCAAAAGTCCCGGTACGGCAGAAAAACTTTCGAAGAATGCATTTTGGGAAAAAACGTTTCAGACAAAAGTATAAGGATTTTTTCCTGGCTATCTGATGGTAACCTTGGATTTGACCTTTACTTTGACCTTCAATGTCATTTAAAGGACAAGTTAAGTTTAGTAAATGGGAACCTTTATTTTTCATCGCGGATTTGGAAAAAGCAAAAATTTTGCGTCTAAACATAACCTTGACCAACTCCTTGACCATGACCTTCTAGGTCAAATATGGATCGAGTGCTGAGAGTCCCGGTACAAATGTACTCCTGACCAATTAAGGCAAAGTAGCGTGTACTTTCGACCAATTAAGGCAAGGCAGTATGCAGTCTCGAGTGTAATTGAAAATTCTTATGGCCGTCTAGGTATTTGCAAAATTGTCGATGAAAAACATTTTGACCACAGGTAGTAAGCCCTGTCTTAACTGGCCGAGATTGTTAGCCAATCTTTAACAGTACGGGATCGTTAGACTTGCCTTAATTGGCCAGGCCATTCCCTTGCCTAAACTAACTGGGATCGCTAGTTATCCTACAGTCACTGACATTTTTTAAAATTCTTAGAAAAATCTGTTTGAAATGACCTTTAAATACTGGTTTAAGGCCAAGAGCTTGATTGAGCTTGGTCATATTCGTACATTCGTTTTTCCGTTCTTCCTAACTTATCAAAAAAATAATAGTTAATGCAAATGAAATAACCTGACTTTGACATGATCTTAGGGTCATTGTCAAAATCGTAGTCAAAGTCTTGTAATCTGTAATAAAAGAATCTGTAATAAAAAATAGGGGTTACCGATGAAAAAGCAATTTCGACCTTGTAATAACTTTAAAGATGATTGTCAAAGTCATGTTTAAGACCATATTTGGACGTAAATTCTTCTGCTCTTTCCAAATCCGTGATAAGCAAGAAGGGTTCCAACTTAAACTTAACTTGTCCTTCAAATGACCATGAAGGTTAACTTAAAAGTCAAATCCAAGGTTACCATCAGATAGCCAGGAAAAAATCCTTATAATTTTGTCAGAAACGTTTTTTTCCAAAATGCATTCTTCGAAAGTTTTTCTGCCGTACCGAAACTTTTGGATGACCCCGCATGTATCTTTACTCAAAAGCGTAGTTAATAATGATGAAAATTTGAGAAAATGCGAATTTATATATTTTGATTGTATCATGTGTATGTTTAGTGAAAAGTTGTTCCCTAGTCATTAATAACCAACACATTTTTCATAGCCTGATAATTTTACTAAAAAATACTAATAATAGTTTTACTAAAATCTATAACGATTATATTAATAAAATATTTTTTTCTGTTATTCTCATTCTTATCAATACAAACTACTGATTTCATTGAAATTCAAAGATTGCATTCAAAATTAAGTAAGAAATTATAATGTACAAAATAATGAAAAATCATAAATCAATGGAAATATTGATAGAAGTGATAAAAAAAAAAAAAAAAAACTTACATGAACTCCTATGTATTTCCAGCGACGAGTTTAACAGTGATATTCGATTTGACGTTGAATGACAACTTTAAAATCATAACAAGTTGAACTTCTTTTACAGTATAATTTTTTATTATTTAAATCAAAATCAAGTTTTAAGTTGAATAAAAATAGATTTTACGTTAAGAATCTGCAATTTAAAATCATGAATTTGGCCACGAAAGTGACTTGATTTAAAATTAATTATCAGTTAACGTTTATTATAATTTCTTCGACTTTCTAATTCATATTCCACTTATTCTTCTTTTAGCACTATTTAAGAATAATGAAGTAGATATTATAGAAGGATTCTGTTACCTTTGGTGTGTTTGTTGAGAGTGAGATCTCTTGCCTGTTAATTTTTGAAGAGCTTCTTTTTATAAGATTATTTCTGTTTTTCCAATTAGGCAAAAATTAAAATTCTTTTATACTATAGAATATTCTATAAAGATTTTTTGGCAACATTCCCTTAAAAGTTATAGCAAACTTTGATTCATTTATTTTAGTTGCGAAAATGTTCAAGGTTTTTTTTTTTTAATTTCTTTTGCTCAATGCTTGACTGACAGACAAAAATTAACTTTTAAACATATTCAGAAAAACTTCTGGATTTATAATATTTTTTCCTAAAGTTTGAAAAGTCTTTCATATCCTGTTTCTAAATAATAGCATTTCAAATATGAGCTCAAGTTTGCCAAATTCTAGAGGTATTTGCAAGGATTAAAATTATTTTAACATAATTAAATAACTCTTAGATTCTACAAGTACAATAAAGAGGCTGAAAATAAAAGTTAAAAGTTTCGGTTATATAAATCGTTTTATTATTTTGAAGTTGATTAAACATTAGATAAAAATAAAAAAATAATCTATTATTTTACTTAAGTATGAGGGCGGTTCAAATATGATGGAGACAAACGCTGTAGATAGCGCGCATGTATGTTTTGAAGGTCGTGGCTTGAGTATGTGATAGCTGAGTCCCTTACGAACCGTGTGGCATAGTTTTCGTCAGGAGTGCATGTTTCACGCGCGTGCTACGACCATGAGTGAACGTCAAGTGCCGACCGCCGTTGCGCAACGTATTGTCATTCGTTTTTTAGCGTGGGAAGGCGTTAAAAATACAGAAATCTTTCTACGTTTGCGAAATCAGTTCGATAGTGAGTGCCTGAGTAGGGCTGCTGTGTTTAAATGGGCCAAAGCATTCAAGGATGGTCGCGAAACCGTCGAGAATGAGCCGCATGATCGTCGACCGCGAACCAGCATCACACCAGACAACATTTGTCGCGTAGAACAACTCATTTTGGAGGACCGTAGGATAAATGTTCGAGACCTTTCAACTAAACTCGGCATCAATATTGGTAGTGTAGAGTCTATCATCCACGAACACCTGCAATATCGCAAAATAACGGCGACATGGGTTCCTAAACTGTTGAAATTCGAGCAAAAATTCACGCAGTTGGAAGTTTGTCGCCACTTGCTGACGCGATACGAGGTGGAGGGGGACGGTTTTTTAACGCGAATCTTCACTACAGACGAGACATGGGTACACTCTTACACTCCCGAAAGCAAGGTGTCGTCTAAAGAGTGGAGGTAGAAAGAGGAAGGAGCGCCAGTCAAAGCGAAGACAACCAGGTCCGCGGGTAAGATTATGTGTACTGTGTTCTGGGACCGGCGGGGCGTGCTGTACGTCGATTTCCTGCGCACCCAACGTTCCATTAATGCTGCATACTACTCTAACCTTCTGAAAACACACGTGAAACCCGCTTATCGCTCGAAACGGAGGAGCATTCCAGCACGAAATGCGATTCTTCTCCAGGATAACGCGCGCCCTCATACCGCGTGTCTCACGCTCGATACAACATCGAAATTGGGGTGAGAAGTACTGGAACACCCCCCCTACAGTCCGGATTTATCACCGTGCGACTACCACATGTTTGGACCACTGAAAGAAGCCCTCGGAGGTCAAAGATTCAACATCGACGACGAGGTAGAGGAGGTCGTGCGCACATGGCTGTCCGAGTTGCCCAAGGAATTCTCCGATACCGGCATCAAAAAGCTTCCGGAAAGGTGGACAAAATGCGTAACTTGTAAGGGGGAGTACCTAAAAAAACTGTAAATTTTTGTAAATTTTTTCGATAGTAAATAAACGTGTCAGAGCATTTGTCTCGATCATATTTGAACCGCCCTCGTATTATAAAGAAAACTGTTTAATATTTAACAATCGTATATAAATATATAAAAATATATAAGACATATTTATAAATAGCTGGATTATAGTACAATAAATTGCTATTTTATTTAAATATTATTTTTTCAACATTATCCTTGACATAACAGAATTATGTAAATTTTTTTATTTCAATGATTCGGGAATTTATAAAAATACTATGTAAATCAATTTATATTCACACCAAACACTTATTATTGGGTGCGCAACTGAGTTCCCGCCGTTTGTCGATAGATGGCTCCAGTAGTAAGTGCTTGTCGATTTCGACATCCAAAACGTCATGAAGCAAGCTTAGACATATGGTAAACAAATCGCTTTGACACATTAGTGATTTTGTTTTAGCGTCATATACTTTTGGTTGCATAAAAGTGTCCTAATTTGTGTCAAATAATCGTCATTTACAGGAAGTGTTGCTTTTCTACTTTCATTTGAAAAAAACGGCGACTAAAGTACAGTCTGTCAAGTTAGAGCGTGGTCGGCTTCACCAAAAGGTAATGAAAGATTTCGCTCTAATTCCTTCACAAGCCGATAGAGGGAAGCTCTTTCCTTAATGCATTGTCAACAAAGATTCAGTTGTCGTTGATCTTTTGAAAGAGAATCACGTTAAACGCCATGAGTGCTAAGTACGCATCGTGCTACGAGGCTGTGTTCCTTTGCATCCACCCGAAAGGTCCCAAAATGTCGCAATCAGCGGCTGCTAAATATATGAGAAAGTCGAAGGCATTTGTACAGAAGTGGATACAGCGATATAAAGTGGCTAAAAATGTCGATGATTTACCAGAACGTGGCTCGATAGGAAAAGTGAACAAAAAAGATAAAAAAAGAATAGTGAATCTGTTTTTGCGGAATCCTGCTTTAACACTGCGGCAAGGGCAAGCAAAATTAATGGCAAAAGGTTTAGATATATCCTACGAAACTATCCGAACCCATCTTCGTACTCATCATCTGAAATGGCGCAACACAATGAAGAAGCCTCTGTTGATCGAAAAACATGTGACAAAGCGACTCGCTTGGGCGCATGAGAATATTGATAGAGATTTTGAAAATGTCATTTTTACTGATAAATGTTCTATATGGGCACGTTCTGTCCTCACGCGAGCCTGGTCAACTTCCACCAACAGGCTTGTTCAGCGGACCGTAAAACATGGAATAAAGGTGCATCTTTGGGGCTGCTTCTCAAAGCAGGGATTCGGCACTTTGCACCTCTTTACTGACAACCTAAATGCCGAGAAAATGATAAAAATCTACAAAAAGGCTTTACTGCCATCTGCCAAACGATGGTTTATCACAAAACATGAAGATTGGATTCTGCAGGAGGACAACGATCCTAAACACCGCAGCAAGCTCTGTACTCAGTGGAAGACTCAATCTGGCATCGCTACATTGGATTGGCCGTCGCAGTCGCCCGATGCAAACCCTATTGAAAATTTGTGGGCATATATTAAACGGAAGCTTCGTAGAAGACGCACATACACTTTGAAGCAGTTGTCTTACGAAATTCATCGGATCTGGAGATCTTTGCCACTAGAATACGCCGTCAAATTAGTAGAAAGCATGCCTCGGAGATGCCAGGCAATTATCGACGCCGGTGGTGACTGGACACAATATTGACCGAATTGCATTATTGTTTGTAATGTGTATAATGTATATATAAATATGAAAGTTTCATCAAATAAATTTTTTTATAAATTAACACGACCACGCTCTTACTTGACAGACTGTACATCGAGAGCTTCAAAATGTTTACGGAGATGCCTCTCCAGCGGCAAGAAAGAAAGGGTTTTCTTCATCGCATCGTGACAGGTAATGAAAAATAAATTCATTACAGCAACACAAAGAGAAGAAAGTCATGGAGACTGCATGGTCATGCTTTTACGTCATCGGCTTGTTTCAATATTCACGCTGCAAAGGTTATGCTGTGTATTAAGTGGTACCACGTCGGTGTTATTCATTATGAGTTGTTGAAACCAAACGAACCATCACTGGGCAACGGTATCGAATTTAATTGATGTGATTGAGCCAAGCACTAAGCAAAAAACGGCCACAATACGAACAAAGGCACGAAAAAGTGATTCTACTGCATGACAACGCTCGGTCTCACGTTGCCGGACCCGTTAAAACTTACTTAGAAACGTTCAAATGGGAAGTCTCACCACACCCGCCATATTCCCCAGATATTGCGCCGTCCGCTTATCACTTGATCTGCTCGATGGCACATGGTCTGGCTGATCAGCAATTCCGCTCATATAAAGATATCAAAAATTGGTCGGATTTGTGGATAGCTTCAAGAGACGACCACTTGTACCGTAAGGGTATTCGAGCTTTGCCAGAAAGATGAAAAAAAGTTGTAGCTAGCGATAGGCAATACTTCATAGGAATGATTCATTTGTAACTTTTTTTTTTACAATTAAGTTGCATTTTTATAAAAAAAAGCAGCGAGAACTTAGTTGCGCACCTAATAAATTATCTGTAATTTACTTTCGAATGAAAAATGTTACATTTATTGAAAAGATATGATTTTAAAGACTATCAGATATTCTGAATAAACTGATTTGCGAGAAATCGTCCTGTTCCTGATAGACCACTGGAAGCAGTAAACGAAGAAATATCATTTAAACTTATGCTGCATATTTTACAGAAAATCTATATAAATCGAAACATATAGCAGCTGTAAGATTCTGAATTAATTGAAAGTTTTTATTAAAAAAAGTATAATAGTATTTTACTGAAAGTGTTAAAAATCAAAACCTTGCATACCAACAAAATTAAAGTAATAGGACTAACTGCAGATACTATTTTAACTAACCGTCACTAGATAAACGAAAGTCCTATACAATATTCTTAAAAGTTATCTATGTTGGCAAGAATTGTAAATAACTCAAAAATTTATCCATTTTTTATAACGAAAGTTTAACGTTATAAAGTTGATGTTTGGAAATACCTATTAGTCACATTTCATGAAACATGATATGTAATAAATGGTAGCCTGTTCATTATCTGAATAAAGAATAATAATCGTAGCAATAATTATCAAGAGCATATACAAGATGCAGCATAGTGATAAAATCAATCTGGTACGCAAGAGGGTAAGAAACGATAGATATATAACACCACCGATAAAAGGAATATAGTAAGTATAAGCTTCCAACCTCTCGTTTTTTTTTTTTTTTTATAAAAATGCAATTTTATTGTGAAAAAAAGTTACAAATGAATCATTTGAAGAATTGCCCATCGCTAGCTACAACTTTTTCCCATCTTTCTAGCAGAGCTCGAATACCGTTACGGTAAAAGTGGTCGTCCCTTGAAGCTATCCACGGATGAAGCCAAGTTTTGATATCTTCATATGAGCGGAATTGCCGATCAGCCAGACCATGTGCCATCGAACGGAATAAGTCATAGTCGGACGGAGCAATATCTGGGGAATATGACGGGTGGGGTAAGACTTCCCATTTGAGCGTTTCCAAGTGGGTTTTAACGAGTCTGGCAACGTGAGGCTGAGCGTTGTTATGCAGTAGGATCACTTTTTCGTGCCTCTGCTCGTTTTTCACATAGTGTTTGGCTCAATCGCATCAATTAATTTCGTCTTTCATAATGAAATCTGTACCTGGACAGCACTTATCAACGATCAAAGAATGCCTCGAGTACAAAAATTAATTACGCCTCAGACGCGCTCGAACTACTGTCATTGCGAGGCTGCAATTGCAACTTCCTGCTCGCGCAGAACTGGATGGAGTGGCTGAGCAAGCGTTTCGCAACGTGGCCGCCACGCGCTAGCAGTGTGAGCTTTTGGTTACGTGCGCGTCTATATTGTTATAGTGCGGTGTTCCGAGTCAGGGAGGAAGCAAGCGCTTGGAGGCATCGTAGATACAGGTAAGTCGACGCGTTCCATAACTGGTAAAGTATATATTAATATTTTTCTTTCTTTTTTTCTATTCCAGGTGTAGCGGCGGTAGCGGAATAACAGCGGAGAGCGGACAGCGGCAGTGACGCGGTGGGAACGACGACAACCTAGACAGCGGCGGTGTATCAATAGCAGCAATGAGGCGACGCTTCCAGAAAAATACAGATACGTAGATGTTTGCATGCAGGTGCACTGTATCTAAGTTATTATTCTGTTCGCTAACCTTTCCTGGCACCTTCTTCCTTGGGTGCCAAGAACAGCATGCACTCTCCTTCTCAAGTACAGCTGTCGGTGTAACGTTTACTACTAATTGCTGTTTGGAAGGTTAGAGATTTATCGATGGACAGGAGTAAAGGAAAGGCCCCATACAGTGTCTGCGATCACTGCAAATAGCTCAGTATGGACTTACGGAGAGAAGACTATGTAGCCCTGTGTAGTTATATTTAAGGCCCTTTTTGTCAGTCTGCATAATTGACTAGATTGTAAATAGGGACATATTCGCTTTGAGGGGACAGATAAGTTATAAGCAGATAAGCTCATCGCTGATAATCAGATAAGCTATGCTTTTGCCCCTTTAAGTGACTGGTGCAAAGCAACATGTCGCCATGTTATGCATTGTTTACGTTCGCCTAGCTTTGTAGACGAATTTTAGAGCTGATTTAATTAAAATAGAACAAAATATTATATTTCAAAATAAGTGTTAAAACTCATTTTCACGAAATTTAATAAACGTGAGGGGAGAACTTCCTGGGCAATAATTAATACAAATTAATTAGTACTCAAAGTATAGCTCAATAGGATTTTATTATAAATTTATTAAATTTTTACGGCCATTAGATTTGTGTAGAAATAGTTGCAAATTAATTTAAAAAGTAGGAAAATTATTGCAAAAGTAAAGAGTACAGTTAATCTAGAGAAAGTAAAAGTTAGATTTGAGAGATTTTGGTTTTTTTATTCAAATTTTCGAGTTGAAGTAAATAAGATAGTAAAAGAAGATCGGTGAGCAGAGAACAATGAGAAGAGGAAGAGAATATAAGACATAAAAAGAATGAGAAATTCAAAATTGAGAACGAGAAAGAAAGAATTATCGATATTGTACAGATAATGCATAAAAAAAAGTAATTAAATATTTTGATTGAAAATTCGCCTGCTTTTATTTCGAGTTCTGTATCCCTTTTTAGCTTCATGCGTGAACGCTGAGTACGGTAAAAAAATTTGAAATGACAAAAACCTACAAAAAGCTGCTCGTCACAGCGCTTACCACAGCGAGAAGCTGATGGTCTACTCCGTGTGTGCAGTTGAATTAAGTTTTTTTTTACCCTGTTCTATTATTAGTATTAATTAAGTTATTATATAATATCATTTTATCACAGAAATATTTTGGATTCTAAGATACTATTATGACACTAACTCGTCCAGCTATAAAATAGAAAATGTTCTAGATGTTTTTAACAAGTTGATAAAATCTAAGTGTGAATCACTTTGACCATCTAAACTTCAACTTAATTTTCAGAATCATTTAAAGTTGAAGTTGATTTTTTTACAGAAACCCTATTTTCGACATTGGACTCGTAAAAAATCAAAAATTTTACGTGACAATTAGAATTTTAAAATTTTTACTCTTACCTTTGGAAGGTCATGTTAAGGAAAATTGTTTAAAAGTACTTGGAAGATTTTTTTTAAATTATTTATTGGTTTCCTGAGCATTCTTAACGTTGAAAGTGCCTTTAACAAGTACAAGATTAGTTGCACAAATTTTGATCTCATTGATTAACTTAATTTTCAAGTCTAGTTTCAAGGTTTATGAAAGTCAACGTCACTTTTTTAAATAAAGAAGTTGCAAAAAATAGAAACACTTCGACCTTACTTTTACCTTTGAGATGCTTGTTAAGCGTGAGTTCCCTTGCCTTTCATTATTATTATTACTGTTTCAATTAAAAAATCATACTGATCCATATAAATCCAAATCCATTATTAGACGTAAGCAGCCATCTATTAGTAACAAATAGCCACAGCCATTAACCATAAACAGCCTGAGCTATCAGCTACAATCATCCAGAACCGTAGCCACTAACTACCGTGAAGAGCCATAATTACATCTATTTGAGCCATAAAAAGATTTAGATATCGATTATTTTCTATTATTTCTACATGCTTATTCAAAGTGTAAGCCTTTCTCAACTTTGTTTTTACATGTGGATCTTGTTTCTAGAATACGATAAAATTAAAAGTATATACAAATAATATATTCATCATCAACATTCAATAACCCAAATTCTAATGGACATGGGTAACTTCTTACTACGATACTAATTACTATATTATTAGTATATTTATGTTTTTGATTCTTTTCATAATAAAATGATGCACAAAGATTGAGAGAAAGCTTCAAAGATTCTTCATACCTATTATTTTCTGGACAGTAGAGAAGTTATTTTCCAAAATGTTCAGCAACTTATGAATAAGAGAAATTGTGGGGTGTTAGCTATAGCTTTCGCAATAACTTTATTGTGGGAAATAAAATCAGATTTTGTTAAATTCGAAACTTTTATAAAGCCTCTTATTTTATTCGAATCTCTTATTAATAAGTACATTGCAAATTTCTTCTATAATATTTTATCCATCTGTATAAGATAAACACAAATATGAAATAATCGGGGCAAGCAGTTAGGCGAATAATTTAAACACACTTTATTTCTTTCGTATATATATGTATATAATTTATTTTCGTTACAAAACTTTAAAAATATAAACTGCAGCGAATGAATAATATAAAATGCAAAAATACTAAATTCCGAAATGCAATGTAATGTTACAATGATGCAATGCAAGAATGCAATGCTAGGCTATGCTATACTTTTTCTGCTATGCTTCGATATGCTATGCTTTTTCTGCTATGCTGCGATATGCTATGCTTTTTCTGCTATGCTTCGATATGCTATGCTTTTTCTACTATGCTGCTGCGCGACTCAAGCGCGCGCTTTTTATAACTTCGCGGGGAGCTAAGTCGAAACTTCCCCCTCTATCTTTCTCGCGGCCAATTAGCTTCGACCAAGGGCTAAAAGCAAGGCACCGCAATACATAACATTTTATCATACGATTATATAATTTACTATTATTATATAATTTACCATTTTCTTTCCAAATTTTCATAGTTTTCTGTGGAAGGGTGGGTGCTCACTGCATACCTAGCTCCCTGACGGACTCGGTTCCACCTTACGGTTTCCCCTTACCGCTGGACCCATATAACTCGAGGCCAAGCCTCGCGGCGGGTCAAACAGCCTCGGGGAACACAGAGTTACCCCGAGCTGAGGGCGATGGCGGATAATTCGACGCCGACTCTAGTCGCCCGCAAGCACCCGTCTCGACAATCCGAGAATCACCCCTAACCTGACTCAACTACAATCATAACAATTAAACGTAAGATCCTAGATCTTACTGCCATATTTTCTAATGAAAATTTTACATGAATAATTTGCAAACAATAAACAATATGTGTGTTACTTTATCGCCCCCAAGGAGCAATAAATCATATTATTTTTATACGAAACATTCAAAATTAAGTGCGTATTTGCCTTTTCTTCTTTCCCTTGGCCGATTACAATTAAAATCATAATTTTATACAAATTCTAACATCATAATATAATCAAATTTTCTCCATTTTCATTTATTTTAAAAATTAATATTTTATTTTATTAAATACAAAAATATTATTCACATTTTATCTATGCTTAGCTTATGCCTACTTCCGCATTCCTCGGCTACGACTTGTATTTCCGCGTTTGCGCTTCCGCGTTTTACTTCCGCGTTTTACTTCCGCGTTTTAACGGTTTTTTGCCATATAAGGCAATGATTTCATCCCCGTCATTTACTAACTTTATACATAAAATTGTAAAATATTATTTTTATTTTATTGTATTTTAAAACTTTTTCATATATCTTTCTATCGTTAACACCATCCCTATAAATTTGCGCCCTAGATAATTGCATAATACAGATACTATTAACATATTAATAATGATTGTCTGAATCATGAATATATAGATTATATTCATACATTGTTACAATCAATTTCTGTTTTATAAACATGTTCAATGTTATATTTACAGAATATTTATAAAAATTCACAAATAGATGAATATATTATAATAAACACTGTGACGTGGTGTTTTTGCACCAGTCACATAAGGAGGCTAAAGCATAGCTTGTACGCCTCCTCGTAGCTGAAATACCCCCCTTTTACAATCTTGGCAGTCTCGCAGGACTGCCACGTTTGAGCCTAACTAACAGCCACGCAGGGCTGTACATGCTTTACCTTCACCAGGTACATGGGCTTCGAGCTCAAGTAAAGGCTCCAGCGATGAGCCAGTCTCAGGAGCCCATGGCTAATCGAGGGCAGTGCTTGCACACACTGCAGCAGGGTTCCCTTCCAAGCTCCTTCCTGTCCTTGTAGTGGTTCCCGCACCTGCAACCTCCCAGACAGTAATTAAACAAGGAAGAAAATAATAGTAGCAGCTGCACCTTGGAAGGGAAGTGCAAGCTGACACAACATCATAGGAAAGTGGAAAAGGAGGTTAGAAGACAAGCAAAGACACATAAGCACCACATTTAAGTGCAAGTAACTACGTACCTGGAATTGTCTAATAGCATTGCCTCGCTGCCGCTGCGAGCAGGCTATCGCTGTCACCGACACCGCTGCTTCGCTTTCTCGACCGCTCACCGTTCGATCCGCAGCTGTTGATCCGCCGTACTGCCGCACCTGAAAAAGAAAAAGAAGAGACAAATGAGTCGACGCCTACCAGCCAGGGAACGCGTCGACTTACCTGGACTCTCTGGACATCGGAGGTAGATTCTCGCCGCTTCAGGGAAAACACAACAACACTAACACTCGCGAGCGGATAACCTAAACGAGCGCTGCTGGCGAGCAGTAATGTCAACTGCCGACAGCGCTGAGCGCGCGCGGCGGCTGCGTCGCGTAACGTACTTTACACGTACGTTGCGCCGGCGCAGAACGATTATCTAACATCCGCACTCGCGAAAGTGCCACGCCGGAGCTTCTCGTTCATTCCGTCCGGTGCGATAGTCGCAAGCATTAGATTAGCAGTTCGACTCCGTATCCATCTTTTACAGTAAAAAAAAAAAAAAAAAAACGAAACGAGCGTGCTAGGGCAGGAGAAGCGTTATTGTAGTATTCAAGGCGTGAATAGAATATCTGGTAAGTGTACCCAGGTGCAGCAGCTGTTACCAGGAGGCATCCCTGCAAAGAATCGTCCCCGTATCCTTCCCGGCTGTGTGTGTGCGACCGCGACGCGTGATACGCGCCATTTTTGTCCTTTCGCGTCTTGTCTGCCCGCGACCGCTCTAATCGTGAACTAGCCGTGCAAACGTAATTGCCGCGCACGAAACCGCGCTACACGAGTGTAGCTGGCGCCCTGGACTCGCGTAAAAATGCGAATACTGTGTATGTAGTTAATTTTTAGTTCAAATAAACGTGTCTATTTTGTGTTCATTGCAATCGAAGGTTTCAGCTTACTCGTAATAGAAAGAAACCCGCCCGCTTCTCCCCCCCCCCCTTTTCATTTGTACGCCACCCTGATCTCCAGTGGCGTTACAACATAAACAAATTTCATTTCAACATAGTTCTACAGTATGTAATTTTATAAGTACATTTTACAATACTAATACTGTATTTATGTAAAATTTAATTAATAATATAGAATTACAGAGCAATTATATTGAAATTTTGGAAAAGTTATACCCCTATTGTTTTAATAATCAAGGAAAAAAAATTGTATTTAAAGAAGTTCTGTAAAAAGAAATGCTACGGACTGTAGTGTTTATACCATAATTTTTGCGTGACACTTTTATTTAATTACAGACCTGAGGCAATGGTATATGATCAAAGTGAAATGCGTGAACATTTATTAAAAATGATTTTAAGTAAATTAGTAGAAAATTTTTCACATTTTAATCTTTTTTCTAATTATTTTTCACTATTTTATTCAAATCAAATAATCAAAACAGGAAGTATAACGCTCGGTTTGAATAATAATGTTATGCAGAATAGGAAACATAAAATTAATTAAAATACTGACATAATCTTTATAGGGAGTAATGAAAAAACAAGTCTACACACTCTTATAATTAAGAAAAAAAATTATGTCTTAAAAAAAATAAAAAAATATTTTGCAAGCATAAAGAAAAAACATAAAATAAAAGTATCTTAAAATGTACACAGTAATCAAAATGAAATTGATGAAATTCTAGAATATTTAAATAAAATTTTAGAATATTGAAGTTCTAGAATATCTTAAAAAATAATTAAGTATGTTAAAGTAATAACGAAACTTTCTTTAAGTAATAACGAATCAAGATTAGTATGAACGAACACAACTAAAATAAAAATAAAATTGATTGTCATACCATCTTTAATTGTTATAAATACTCTTAAAGCAAAAAATTTCTTGCAATGAAAAGTATTATATTTATACTAATTTCAAAAATAAAAAAAAGTTGAAAAATAATCAATATTCCGAAATTCACAAAAATAGTTACTAAGTAATAAAAAAAGACATTAAATTTCTTATGCAAAAAAAAAAAAAAAAAAAAAAAAAAAAAAAAAAAAAAAAAAAAAAAAAAAACGAACATAAACATTAACACAAGCATTATCTTGAAAAAATGTTAATAGAACAAAAGAAACATGACAACAAGAATAGGGAAAAAATTGCAATGGTAAACAATATAAAAGAAAAAAAATAAATAAATAAAATCAAAAAAACTACAATGCAATCAATGTAGTTAAGAATAGTATGATTAAATTACTAAAAAAACACAATGACTGACAATTTTATAGCTAAAATTATGGTTAAATTTGATTCTTTAGGTTTTTTTTCACAACGCAAACTAGAAGCTAAAATCTAGTATCTGTTATTATTTATATAAGTGATAACTACATAAATAAATAAAAAAATTATTGAAAAATCTTCCAAATAAAATTTAATTATCCTTAACTCAATTAGATGATATATCTATTATAAATAATCTGGAGGTGAATTAACCTCTTTATGTGGTGTATCGAAATATACCTTTTCTGCAGAACCATCTTTTTCTAATGCTGCGTATGATTTTCCGTTTTGTTTATTTAACGATTTTAATATTGATAATAAATTTATTATACGTGAAAAAGGATAAACTACAAATAATTGACTACTTATTGAAGAGAAAAGTAAAAAAAAGTAATATCAGGGAATGTAATATTTATTGTAAAACTATTGATGTCGATATATTAATTAAACTTCAAGTTTTTTTTTTAGAAATTCTCAAAGTGAATTTTAGAAGTGCTTCCAAGTTTCTTTTATATATAAATCTATGTTTGGCTAAGTTTCATGTTCTAAATTTAATAAATAAATTTGGCCATCCAAGGATTTATGATCAACCGCTAATACGTAGTTCAAAATTTTTTAAATTACAAGATTTATCATTTCATCATCCTTATTTGCGAAAAATAAAAAGATAACTGTATGAATTAAAACATTTATTCATTATCATTATTTATTTATATCAAAAAATATTTTTTTTGATGCAGCTGGAGCGTTATTAAGACAACCTACAAAAATATAAGTTTTATGTATTCATCAAAAGCAATAAAAATCTAAATCAAATAAGTTTATTATGAATTAGAATTGAAAAAGAAATTTTGCATTGGCATTAAAGAATATATGAAAATAGTCAAATCCACTTGCGACTCCTTATATTTTATATGTAAGATTTATTTTTAAGTTAGTTATTTTTGTAATACCTCTAACAGTACAATCAAATAACATTAATTAAGGGTCTGAATTCAATAACCGGGTTAGCGCTCGAAGTCGCAGAAAAGTATTGTCTAGTCGAGGAGTAAGAATACGAAAACAAAAAAATATTGAAAATTACATTATAAAAAATATGCCATTGTCTAGCTCATTAAAACGCATATTTTTTCAATAAGACATTTTTCTTAAGATCATTAGGCCAATATGTAACGACAACATAATCAATGGTTTCATATAAGTGATAATAATTACTCAAAAACGATGGCCTAGAGGTCGTAAAGACGTTTATATTTTATTTATAAAACAAATTTGAAGAACGTCAAAAAGTCACTTTCAACCAAAGTAAAAGGTTAGACGAGTTTAATGAATGCAGCATTACCACATACGACAATTGCATAGTTTACTAACTACTTAATACATTAACTATATTAATGTGTTATTTTTATGATAAAATAATTACAAAATAATTACAGTACAAAACAAATTTTATGATAATCGTAATTATTTTAAATACATAAATATTTTATTAATGGAAACTACAAAATATATCTAAAATATTCCATAGTAAATGATTAAATAAATTGTTCACAACGAAATCACAGATAAAAAAGTAATAAGATAAATAACAAATAGTCAAATTTTATTACCATCATCACAAATTTATTATTACAAAGCAAATAATGTAGTAGCCGTAATTATGTAAATACTTCAGTAAAGAAAACTACAAAATATATCAAAAATATTTCAAATTACGTTAGTTAATAAATAGTCTTATGATGAAGGTATAGATTAAAGAAGTAATAAGATCAATAATAAAAAGTCAAGTTTATTTCCATAATTATAATACAGCGAACGAAACATTCTTTATGATTATAATACAGTAAACGAAACATTCTTTTACAAAATTATTGCGTTACATTAAGGGTAAAGTCAAATGATTAATAACTAAACTAAAGACTGATCAAAGATCGGTAAACAAAACTTAAGTAACACATTGATCGATCACAAACAACTGTTATGATATTTACTATGTAATTTGCCAAGCCCGTTTCATTATGTACAAAGGTGAACACATAAGTTTTTTTTTTTGTATCTTAGTACTTGATATCAAATTTATTAATATTTGAACTTCTTTTATATTGGTATTAATAAAGAGGTTTTGAGTATTCAAATTATTATATGAATTATTTAAAGTATGTAACGGGGGTAATTTGTTACGTCCCGTTAGCAACGCAGGACCTTCCTCTGGTCCTGCTTTTATTCTTTCTGGTGTGTGAGGAGCCTTGCCTAAGGCCCCGCTGCCGGTGTTGCTTCCACCGGGCTTGGCTGCTCAGTTTGTGTGCCAATGCTAGATTGGCACACCCGCGGAGGCGGCGGTATTCGGGATTGAGAAGCTGTAGGGAATCGATTAAATAAAAAGGTACCGGCTCAGTGCTTAAAGCTTATTTAATCAGTTAATCAAAAATAATACAAAAAAGGTACCAATTATTACGGAGAGGTCCCTTGCGCGAAAAAGAGCAATTAGTATTTCCTCACGCGCCATACTAATTCTCAAAATGCGCACTGCGCATGCGCACCCTCTTCACTTCACGCGGCTACACACACACGTGTAGTCTATGGACGACGGATATAGAGAGAGCAGTTTGCCCTCTATACCGTCGCAGTCTATGACTGCTCGAGCGAGAGCGTCTCTCTCTCTCACTCAACGCTGCAGTCTATGGTTGAGCGAGAGAGCTCGTTCCTCTCGCTCAACTGCGCGCTCGAAGGTTTTACAAGTAAGAGTGGCTTTCTCTAACTCGTACGCCTATTCTATGATAGTGCGAGAGAGAGATCGATACTCTCACTCGCACTCGCACGGCCTAATCGATTTAGAGTTACGCGGTCTCGCGCGTACACTCTCCTATATCTATTTATGCCTGAGGTGATCGCACACGCGTCAGGAAAACTAAATATAATTATTCTAAGTCGCGAACTAATTATTGCGATGAAGTGGCCACGTAATTTTCTTATCTCGGTGTTTGTCCTCTCGAACTCGACGATCGCCTTTTTACTCGAAACTCGCGTTCGCTGCAGAAAATCTACCGGAATTTTATCTGCTTAGAGAAACTCGCGTGCGGCACGTTGAAACGGCGGAACGAGAAGAAGGATTAAGGGGAGGGCTCCTCCTTCCCCTCTCGCCTATCGGTTTTCCCGCGTAACGCTATCGATTCTTGATCGATAGCGCCGCGTTTCGGTACGCCGCGGATTCTCACGCCTTTTCCCGCGTCAAGCCATCGATTGCTTGATCGATGGCACCGCGTATAGTCGCGCTGCGAACTCTATCTCGCACTGCATGGCAGGTGGCCTAATCTCGATAAGCCATCTGTCACAAGTAATTGTTTTCATATATTTTTAATATTTTATTCATTTCAATTTTGATAATTTTTTTAATTTCTATATTTAGTATCTAACATTATAAATAATTTTGAAGGAACAATATCGCAGCAACTATTTAAGTCAAAAACTCAAAGAAAAAAACGAAGCTAAAATAGAGGTTAAGCGAGAAAAAAGGTTGCGGTGTTGTTAAGCCTAAAAAACGATAGCAGACAACTGACGAGAAGTGTTGTTTATAAATTATTGTTTTTGTATGTTATTAACTAATTGATGGAGATTATTAATATTTAAAAAATAGATTATTTCTTAAACTCAAACTTTTTATACTCAGGTTTTTTTTTATACGACAAAAAGTTTTATCAATATTTTATCCATACTTGCTGATATAAAAAATGTGTATGAAAATGCAATTCTCTATGAGAAAGCTAGCTAAAAGCTAACTCCGTTTCTTAAAAATTTAAACAAATTTTTTTACTTATATTTTATACGAAGGTAGTTTGATAAGTCCATTACTTTTAAATGAAAAAATAATTTATTTAAGCAATTTTTTTTTTTATTATTTAATATAGTCTCCTCCCGAATCGGTACATTTATTCCAGCAAAATTTTCAACCTTTTTTAAGCTTTCCAAAAAGTAGCTTTCGTCGAACTCCTCAAAATACTTATTTGTGCCTGTAATAATTTTTTCATTCAAAAAAAAATATTTTATCACCAACCTAAATTTCTATGCTTAAAAATTGATAATGTGTTACTCAAGTTTTATTTACCAACCATTGATCAGCCTTTAGTTAAGTTACCAATTATTCGGCTTCGAACATAATGAAACTAAAGCATTTTGTACAAGAATGTATCGTCTACTGTATCACGATTAGAATATGGAAATAAACTTGACTTTTCTTTATTGATTTCGTTACTTTTTTAATCTATACCTTCGTCATAACACATCGTTCAATAAGTCCCGAGACTAACAACGAAAACAAAATTTTTTTTCAAAAATCATTTTTATTCATCAATATAATCTCCTTTTAGAGTGATACAATCTTTCCAACGCCTTTCCAACATTTTTATACCATGTTTATAGGAGGATTTATCCTTTGCTTCAAAATAGGCTTCAGTTTCGGCAATGGCCTCCTCATTCGAGCCAAATTTTTTTCCCTGGAGCATTTTTTTGAGATCAGCAAAGAGCCAGTAGTCGCTGAGAGCCAAATCTGGCGAATACGGGGGGTGGGGAAGCAAATCAAAGCCCAATTCGTTCGATTTTGCCATTGTTTTCATGGACTTGTGGCATGGTGCATTGTCTTGGTAAAAAAGGATTTTTTTCTTTTTCATGTGCGGTCGTTTTACTGCAATCTCCTCCTTCAAACGTACCAACAAGTCAATATAATAATCACCGTTGATCGATTCACCTTTTTCCAGGTAGTCAATGAAAATCACGCCATGTGTATCCCAAAAAACAGACGCCATGACTTTGCCAGCAGACGGCTGCGTTTTTGGACGCTTTAGGCGGCTTTCGCCAGCCATGCGCCACTTACAGTCTGTCAAGTAAGAGCGTCGTCGACTTCACCAACAGGTAATAAAAGATTTTGCTCTAATTCTTTCGCAAGCCAATAGAGGGAAGCTTTGTCCTTAATGCATTGTCAACAAAAATTGAGTTGTCGTTGATCTTTTAAAAGAAGATCACGTTGAACGCCATGAGTGCTAAGTACGCGTCGCGCTACGAGGCTGTGTTCCTTTGCATCCACCCGAAAGGTCCCAAAATATCGCAATCAGCGGCTGCTAAATATATGAGAAAGTCGAAGGCATTTGTACAGAAGTGGATACAGCGATATAAAGTGGCTAAAAATTTCGATGATTTACCAGAACGTGGCTCGATAGGAAAAGTGAACAAAAAAGATGAAAAAAGAATAGTGAATCTGTTTTTGCAGAATCCTGCTTTAACACTGCGGCAAGGGCAAGCAAAATTAGTGGCAAAAGGTTTAGATATATCCTACGAAACTATCCAAACCCATCTTCGTACTCATCATCTGAAATGGCGCAACACAATGAAGAAGCCTCTGTTGACTGAAAAACATGTGACAAAGCGACTCGCTTGGGCGCATGAGAATATTGATAGAGATTTTGAAAATGTCATTTTTACTGATAAATGTTCTATATGGGCAAGTTCTGTCCTCACTTGAGCCTGATCAACTTCCACCAATAGGCTTGTTCAGCGGACCGTAAAACATGGAATAAAGGTGCATCTTTGGGGCTGCTTCTCAAAGCAGGGATTCGGCACTTTGCACCTCTTTACTGACAACCTAAATGCCGAGAAAATAATAAAAATCTACAAAAAGGCTTTACTGCCATCTGCCAAACGATGGTTCATCACAAAAAATAAAGATTGGATTCTGCAGGAGGACAACGATCCTAAACACCGCAGCAAGCTCTGTACTCAGTGGAAGACTCAATCTGGCATCGTTACATTGGATTGACCGTCGCAGTCGCCCGATGCAAACCCTATTGAAAATGTGTGGGCATATATTAAACGGAAGCTTCGTGGAAGACGCACATACACTTTGAAGCAGTTGTCTTACGAAATTCGTCGGATCTGGAGATCCTTGCCACTAGAATACGCCGTCAAATTAGTAGAAAGCATGCCTCGGAGATGCCAGGCAATTATCGATGCCGGTGGTGACTGAACACATTATTGACCGAATTGCATCATTGTTTGTAATGTGTACAATGTATATATAAATATAAAAGTTTCATCAAATAAATTTCTTTATAAATTAACGCGACCACGCTCTTACTTGACAGACTGTAGATGATTGCCGATTCGACTCCGAAGTGAAATAATGTATCCATGTTTCATCCATGGTCACGTATCGACGCAGGAAATCCTTTTTATTGCGAGTAACTAGCGATAAACAGCTCTCTGAATCGTCGACTCGTTGCTGTTTTTGTTCCACTGAAAGCAATCGCGGCACCCACTTGGAAAAAACTTTTTTCATGCTTAATTTTTCATGAAGGATTGTAAATACACTTCCAAATGATATTTGTGTCATTTCTGCAATCTCACGGACCTTCACTTTGCGATTTTTCATTACAATTTTTAACACTTCACTCACATTTTCCTGTGTAACGGCTTCCAATGGCCTACCCGAACGTTCCGCATCGTTTGTGTCCGTACGACTACGTTTAAACTCAGCATACCAACGACAAATCGTTGGTTTGGATGAAGAAGAGTCCGGGTAATGTTTTCCAAGCCATTGCTGGGCTTCTACGGTGTTTTTATCCATTACAAAACCATGTTTTATCAACACGCGAAACTCGCTTTTTTCCATTTTTCAAACAAATTACAAAGTGACTTTACTCTAACCTTGATAACTCTGCTGTCATCCGATCGACGTGAAATTTTTACACGTTTCATGTAAAGGTTCGGACTCTATGGAAACGTGGCCAGTTTGGTACTACTAGCACCATCTTTGGGTTAGTCTCGGGACTTATTGAACGATGTGTTAAGACTTTTTATTAACGAAGGTAATTTGGAATATTTTTGATATATTTTGTAGTTTTTCTTTACTAAAGTATTTAAATAATTACGATTGATACATTATTTGCTTTGTAATAATGAATTTATGATGATGGTAATAAAATTTGACCGTTATTTATCTCATTACTTTTTTAATCTGTAATTTCGTTGTAAACTATTTATTTAATCATATATTATGAAATATATTAAATATATTTTGTGGTTTCCATTAATAAAATATTTATGTACGAGGTGTGATCAAGAAACAAGGTGACTTTTTATTTTTTATAAAAAATATTTATTTATTCATCTAAAATCATGTTATCCCCTTCAAAATAATCCCCTTCTGATACAATGCACTTGTGCCAGCGCTTTTCCCAGTCATCGAAACACTTCTGAAATGCACTTTTGGGTATTGCCTTGAGCTTCTTTAGCGATGCAGCCTTAATATCCTTAATTGTCGCAAATCTTCGTCTTTTCATGAACCTTTTCAATTTTGGGAAGAGGAAAAAGTCACAGGGGGCCAAGTCTGGTGAATACCAAGATGGTTTTTGGCCAAAAAACTACTCACTAGTAACGACGTGTGTGCAGATGCATTATTATCGTGCAGAATCCATGAATTGTCTTCCCACACTTTTAAACGTTTTTTTCTTATTGATTCACGCAAACGCCGCATAACCTCAAGGTAATACTCCTTGTTTATGGTACGACCTTGTGGTAGGAATTTTTGATGCACAACGCCATGGTAGTCAAAGAAAACTGTGAGCAAAATCTTCAATGCTCGACCCCATGTTGCGAAAGTGGTCAAGACATACTTGGAAACCTTGAAATGGAAAGTCCTACCCCACCTGCCGTATTCTTCAGACGTTGCTCCCTCGGACTGTCACTTGTTTCGATTAATGGCACACGGCCTAACTGACCAGCACTTCCGGTCTTATGAAGAAGTAAAAAATTGGATCAATTTGTGGATTGATTTAAAAAATGACCAGTTTTTTCAACGCGGGATTCGTATGCTGCCCGAAAGATGGGAGAAAGTAGTGGCCAGCGATGGACAATACTTTGAATCATAAACGTATAACCAGTTTTTTACAGTAAAGCCTCGAATTTCGGAAAAAATGGCGATAGCAAAGTTGGACACCCAATATGATCGAGACAAATGCTCTGACACGTTTATTTACTATCGAAAAAATTTACAAAAATTACAGTTTTTCTAGGTACTCCCCCTTACAAGTTACGCATTTTGTCCACCTTTCCGGAAGCTCATTGATGCCGGTATCGAAGAATTCCTTGGGCAACTCGGACAGCCATGTGCGCACGAAACTCCTCTACCTCGTCGTCGGTGTTGAATCTTTGACCTCCGAGGGTTTCTTTTAGTGGTCCAAACATGTGGTAGTCGCAGGGTGATAGATCCGAACTAAAGGGGGGGGGTGTCTCAGTACCTCCCACTTCAATTTCGATATTGTATTGAGCGTGAGACGCGCGGTATGAGGGCGCGCGTTATCCTGGAGATGAATCGCACTTTGTGCTGGAATGCTCCTCCGTTTCGAGCGATAAGCGAGTTTCACGTATGTTTCCAGAAGGTTAGAGTAGTATTCAGCCGAAATGTCTCGAACATTCATCCTACGGTCCTTCAAAATGAGTTGTTCTACGCGGCAAATGTTGTCTGGTGTGATGCTGGTTCGCGGTCAACGATCATGCGGCTCATTCTCGAAGGTTTCGCGACTATCCTTAAATGCTTTAGCCCATTTAAACATAGCAGCCCTACTGAGGCACTCACTACCGAACTGATTTTGCAAACGCAGAAAAATTTCTGTGTTTTTAATGCTTTCTCACACTAAAAAACGAATGTCAATACGTTGCGCAACGGTGGTCGGCACTTGACGCTCACTCATGGTCGTAGCACGCGCGTGAAACATGCACTTCTGACGAAAACTATGCCACACTGTTCGTAAGGGACCCAGCTATCACATACTAAAGCCACGACCTTCAAAACATACATGCGCGCCATCTACAGCGTTTGTCTCCATCATATTTGAACCGCCCTCGTATATTGCTATATCCCGCAAAAATGTCGTCTTGCGTGCTTATGATCGAGATCATGACATATAGATATTACAAGAATTACACATCAACAACGTTTGATGACGTGACGATTCCAAATCCTCACCTTCATATCTTCTTTTGTCGCTGGTCTGGTTTTATAGACCTCATTTTTCAGAAAGCCCCGTAAATAAAAGTCAAGCGATGTAAAGTCTGGTGACCTAGAAGGCCATTCTATGGGACCTCGTCTACTTATCCATCGATCGTTAAATCTTACATTTAGATAATTTCTTACAATGATTGTCCAAGGTAGAGAAGCAGCGTCTTGTTGTAGTGTAACGTCGGTGCATAAACTCCGTTTTATTTTGTGTTTTGTTAGCCGAGAAGTTCTTTACTAACACACAAATCCCCTTCACAACCTACTCGACGCACTCTTCACTGACGTAGACCATTGGGAAACTTAACCTAAGCTTAAACCGAGAGTTGAATAGCCGCTCTCATTAAACTCAGTTTTACTACGATGCAATTTTTACAGACAATTCATTGACATTCGGCACACAAATTCATGCAAGGTAGTCTTTTTTAT
>OX465098.1:22189137-22208052 GCA_949987625.1 Chalcis sispes | reverse complement strand
AACTCTTTAATCAAATCCTTACAATGTTGAATTCGGAGCAATTTTTCGTAGTCGGTCAATTTGTGTGGAACAAAGCGTGCACACACCTTCCGTAGATTTAAATGATTGGTCAAAATGCGATGAATTGAATTTTTGGACATATTCAATTCCATTTCCATGTATCCGCCATGAAGATTTTGGCTCATTTTTTATAAATTCACGCACTTTTTCAATGTTACTTTGAGTAACCACGGCATTCGAAGGACCTGGATGTTCGTCGTCCTGAATGTCTTCACGACCTTCCTGGAACCGCTTATACCATTCATACACTCTGGTATGGGATAGACAATTATCGCCATAAACTTGTTTCAGCAAATTATGCGTCTCAGTAAAGGATTTACCGAGTTTAAAACATAACCTAATATTTGCTCTTTGTTCGAAGTTCATTTTTCGACCGATGCCACAAACACACTGTCACTTTGAGCGCGATATTTTGGTTTCCATTGAACCAAATGTCATACAATTTTGACAGGATGTCAGTTAAGAATGGACCTTTCATTGCTGACATCCACCAATAGGTGGCGCCAATATAAATCGATGTTTTGAAAAAGTTCCATTTTCCATGGGACACACTGTGTGTGCATTCGTTTTTTTTTTTAAATGGGACACTCAGTATAATAAATTATGCATCGAACTTTTTATTCTTCGAAGATGGCAGTAGCAGTACTCCATGCATGGAATTACATGGTGACGCATCTGCAAGGAAGTACTGTATCTAACCCTACATTTCAGTGTATAATAGTTCACTTTAGTGTAAACAATAGTATTTGCGGGAAATTTTATTGCACTATTTTATTAAAAAAGAATCTGTAGCTGAAGCACACAGAATTCTTGTTGAGACTTACGGTGACAATACTCTGTCGGATACGACATGCAGAAACTGGTTTTAACTTTCAAAAATTATGATTTTGAATTGAGGATAAAGAACGTTCTGGCGCACCGAAAAATTTGAAGACAAAGAATTTGAGGAATTACTTGATCAAGAGCGATGTCAGAAGCTAGCATAACTTAAATATTACAAGTACATGAGACAATAGTTTCAAAACGTTTAAAAGTGTTCGGAATAATTCAGAAGCAAGGACATTGGGTGCCGTATGAATTGAAGCCGAGATACGTCAAACGGCGTTTTCTCACGTGGAACTATTTGATCAAGACTGATGTCAGACGCTAGCACAACTTGGAAAAATATTACAAGTAGATGAGTTTCAAAACGTTTAAAGTATTCGGAATGATCCAGAAGCAAGGACATTGGGTGCCGTATGAATTGAAGCCGAGACACCGAATGGCGTTTTCTCACGTGTGAACTACTGCTTCAACGGCAAAAAAAAAAGGTTATTTGCACTGTATCGTAACTGGCGATGAGAAGTGGATACACTACAATAATCCAAAGCGTAGAAAATCAGCCCTGCCATGCATCAACATCGTTTGCAAAACCAAATATCCATTGTTCGAAGCTTCTCTGCATTTGGTAGGATCAGCAGGGTATCATTTATTATGAACTGCTCAAACCAAATGAGACTATTACGGGAGATTGCTATCGACTTCAATTAATGCGTAAGTTGAATCCTTAAAGAAAAACGGCTGTTATACGAGCAGAGACACAACAAAGTAATTGTCACATGACAACGCTCGGCCTCATGTTGCAAAACCAGTGAAAACCTACCTGGAAACGCTTCAATGGGAAGTTCTACCCCACCCACCGTATTCACCTGACATAGCCCCTTTCGATTTTCACCTATACCGTTCGATGGCACATGGTCTGGCCGAGCAGCGCTTCCATTCTTACGAAGATACTAAAGAATGGATCAATTATTGGATAGCCTCAAAAGACATCGTTTTTCCGACGCGGAATTCATATACTGCCAAAAATATGGGAGAAAGTGGTCTGTAGTGATGGGCAATACTTTGAGTGAAATGATTTTGTGCCTTATATTTTAAATAAAGCTTTTATTTTGTAAAAAAAAAAACAGCAAGAACTTATTTAAAGTCTTAATGAAATTTTATCTTATTTCGTTTTTAAAAAGAAAAATGAAAATTTTTTAAAAGGCTATAGTCGGACAAGAAGACAAAATCTGCTCTCAACGATATTGATATTTTATAATAAGTGTTTGAAGAGTTATATTGAAGTATACTTTCTTTTAAATTTTTAGCCCACTCAAGGGCTAAATTAGGAGAGGAATTCGTTGAAACGTGTTTTTAAATTTATTTTTTCTTAGGCAAAAGTTAACTTTAAGAAATCTGAGAAATTTATGAAACTTTATTTTTACAAAAGAAATATCAGTAATTTTCTAAGATATTTTAAAGTACAATTGTAGCCTTGAAAAGATATTAAATTTTTCATCCGATCTTTAGGTTAAAAACTCATTAAATAGCCAATATTCGAAAGCTTGTTTTTTTGTGCTCCTATCAATGCTTTAAGCAGAAAAATGGTTTTCAGCTTACTACTCTTAAAAATGCAAAAAACCACTTTTTTTCGATTTTTCTTGGCTTATTTTTATAACCTGACATCAATAATTTACAACATATTATTTATTACACCTATCTTGAAAACAAGTTGCAACGTTTAACAACCCTAAATATTTAAAAAATGACTATTAACATCGCATTTAGCGTCATTAACCCTTATCGACCCAAGTAAACAGATTTCTGACGTTCACTTTGATTGTTCACTGTATTTACAAAAAGTAATATTTCGCTTTGTAAGTAGTCACATTTAATGTTTTTGAGGTCTTTCTATCGATTGCTGCTGAGAAATTTTGAAGAAAGTGATATCTAAATTTTATTTTTTAAAGAAATTAGAAAAAAATGGAAAACTTTTTTTCATCACTACAAAACCTATCAGAAAACTGTTCCAGATGTCTAAGAAATAAGATCATGCCTAAAAAAAATTTGTTTTCTAAATTGGCGGTTTTAAAATGGCTGCCGACGAAATCATTTGCTTTCGATTTATCAATTTCGGCATTTAAATTTCCTATTTCATATTTCCAGGGTTAGGAAATTATTATAGGGGTATTTCGGGGTCGTTGAGTACGATCTTGAATACAGAAGCTTATAATACAAAATTCAAAATGGCGAACCTAATATGGCTGATGTTTGAAGCAAAAATTGTTGTTTCTTATTAAATAAGACAGATATTACTTATGTTGTGGGTTTTTGAGGTCATGGATCCTAACGATAGAATTGCGAAGTTCCAGATGGCAGATTCAATATGGTGGATATCTGAAGCCGTATTCCTTGTTTCTTATTGAATAGGATAGAAATTAGATATGTGAGGGTCTCTTGGGTCGGCGACGATGATATAATAACAAATTTGGGCTGTTGAATTTAAGATGATGATTGTTCAATTCAAATTTATAGCTTTTCAGTTGCACTATTTATTCCCCTAATAATTGTCGAGTAAACGGCTCTCAATTGTCATTATGTGGAGATAGATTATCATTAAGAATCTCCTTACTGTTTTTCTTCTCGTTTTACCCCCTGTATTTTAAATTTATTGTTTTTTGTTGTAATTATATCTAGCATCCTCCCCCTCCCCCTAACTATCGTTTATTCAAGAATTCGATGCATGAATAAAATGTGAAATAATATATATTTTATTTGTTAATCTTTAAACAAAGAATTATTCTGTTCATGATGCTGCATTGATATTTACTGAGCAAAGTACAGTGTATAATATTTCACTTTCTTTCTTGTCTAATAAACGGATACATTGAACTATTCGTAAATTAGTTACAAACCTATTGTCTATAATTATACATGGGTTCCTGTTTTTGGTTTCAAGACATCAGATTTATAAGAAAATATTCTCTGATAAATCCTCTATAAATAGTTGGAAATATCTATCGTGTTCGATAAAATTGTTGATTCATCAATCTTCTTCCAATTCACAATGCTACAGAAGAAGCGTATCTCTTCACAAGAAAATGAGACTGTAAAAATAAACGTAGTAAGACATGCAAAACTCTTTTCGACAACTCTAATGAATTAGAAGAATGCAATGAATATTATTATATAAATATTTTACCGAACCCGGACTATTCTGGCGAGTCTGATTCCAATGATTCTGCGGACGATGAACAATATGAACCAGGTCCATCCGAAAATGAATGACAGTTTCCAGCTTCAACAATCGTATCAAAGAATGAGCTAAAATTATAATAGCACTCAGAAAATGTTGGAAAAAAATCATCAATATAATTGGTTGAAAGGTGAAAAACCTTCGCATAATAACAAGATTACGTTTGAGAATGAAATGATGCTGAAAGCTACGGATATAAAAATGATTGTGAATAGCTAACCTACAGATTTATTTGAATTGTTCTTTTTATATGAAATGAAAAAATATATTACGGATGCTTCTTTTGATAATGGTCTTGTACTATCGATCGACGAATTGAATGCTTTCCTCGGCATTTTGATATTTACTTCTTACATTAAAAGGAATTCATAGCGCGATTAGTGGTCTAATGATAAGTTTTTGAAAGTATAACCAGTCAAAGATACTATGAGCCGTAATAGATTTTAAGAAAAAAAGGTAAGTTGAAGTTGCATAAGCTTGACGATAGAAGCACAAGCGATAGAGCTTGGAGAGTACGAAAACCTTTAAATATTTTTCGCTTCAATTTAGTTAGGTTTGGTATTTTCGGTACAGCTCTTTCTATTGACAAGATAATGCTAAAGTTTTACGGTTAAAGTGTGCTGAAACAGTTTATAAAAAGTAAACTCTATTCGTTTTGGTGTAAAAATGTAGGCTTTATGTTTGTTTAACGGATATCTACTACGAGGGCAGTCCCAAAAGTACCCGACCCGACAAAGAAAACAGTAAAAAAATTGCGAAAATGTTTTATATTTTTCAACATATTCTCGTTTCAGTTCGATACACTTCTCCCAACGATGTTCAATAGCTTCGATACCCGCTTTATAGTAGGAACCGTCAAGCTCCTCAAAATACCTATTAACCGCAGACTCTACCTCTTCATTGTTGGCAAATCTTTTGCCGCCGAGCCATTTTTTCAAATTCGGAAAAAGAAAATAGTCCGAGGGAGCCAGATCTGGCGAATAGGGTGCGTGAGGAAGCAATTCGAACTTCAACTCATTGATTTTAGTCATCGCAATGACGCACGTGTGGACTGGTGCGTTGTCGTGATGAAACAACACTTCTTTTCGTCAGATGGGGCCGTTTTTTCTTGATTTCATCACTCAAACGCTGCAATAAAGCTGCATAATATGCGCTGTTGATTGTTTTTCCTTTTCAGAGATAATCAATAAATATTGATTCACGCGCATCCCAGAAAACGGATGCCATGACCTTGCCAGCTGACTTAGTTGTTTTTGCTTTCATTGAAGCCGGTTCTCCTTTTTTAGTCCACTGCTTTGCTGCTCCTTGGTCTCAGGTGTAAAATGATGGACCCATGTTTCGTCCATGGTTATGAATCGACGCAAAAACTCGGCTTTATTGCTGCGAAACATTGTCAAACACTTAATGGAAACATCCTCACGTTGCTGTTTGTGCTCCATTGTGAGCAAACGCGGCGCCCATCTTGCGCACAGCTTTCTCATGTCCAAATTTTCGGTCAAAATGCGATGCACAGCACTTTTTGAAATGCCTGCCATGTCTGCTATCTTGCGCACTTTTAGTCGACGGTCATCTAATACCATTTTGTAGATTTTCTTCACATTTTCTGACGTACACAGTATGTCGGAAAAGTTCTCGAACTTTTAAAATAAAAAATCAAAAATTACATCTAAAGAAATTTATTCCAGTTAACTTTCAACATAGTCCCCTTCCCTAGATATACACTTATTTGAGCGCTCCATGAGTGATTCGAAGGCTCTCTGGTACTCCTCTGAAGTTATCGCTGTGAGACGCTCGGTGCAAGCCGCTTGAATGCTCGGTGCATCTTCAAAAAATCGTCCTTTCAAGGCCATTTTTAGCTTGAGAAATAGGAAAAAGTCGGCTGGAGCTAGATCTAGTGAGTATGGGGCGTGATTGATGCGTGGGATCTGATTTTCGGCGAGATAACGCTTCACAATGTTCGAAGAATGAGCAGCCGCATTGTCATCCAGCGAACTCCACGATCCCGGTTTCTTGTACTCGGGCCTGATGCGAATAATCCGGCGCTTCAGGCGTTTTAACACCTCTACGTAATACGCAGCATTCACGGTGGTGTTTGAGGGCACAAATTCTTTGTGTATCAGGCCTTTGGAGTCGAAGTAAGCGATGAGCATCGTCTTTACCCGTGATTTTTGTTGGCGCACTTTTTGAGGCCTCGCACGGCCCGTACTGAGCCAAGCGGATAACTGGCGCTTCGTAGAAGGATAGTATTGAAAGAACCAAGTCTCGTCTCCAGTCACAATTGAGGTTGTAAAGCCTGAAGTGGTGTCGCAAGTCTCGATAAAATCTTGACAACATTGGATGCGAGTTTCTTTCTGCTCTGGTGTGAAAAAGTGCGGAACAAATCGAGAGCAGACCTTCCTGCGGTTCATTTTTTCTTTCAAAATCAACGCGACGCTATCCTTGCTCATGTTCAGTTCGTCTGCCAACATTCTGAGAGACATGTGGCAATCCTGCTTCAGTAGCACGCGCGCGAGCCTCGTTTTCGTCGGTAACAGCTGTTGACGGCCAGCCGCTTCTCTCGTCATCTTCTAACGACTCTCTACCCTTCTTGAACCGACTAAACCACGTGTAAACAGTTGTATGCGATACTACACCTTCACCGTAAGCCGAATCAATCATTTTTTTCGTTTCCGCGAAAGTTTTTTTAAGTTTGTAGCAGAATTTAATTGCGCCACGATGTTCAAATTTCTCATCTATCGTAGAGCTTGCACCGGGGTACTAAACACACGTTCACTCAAGCACGTCTATCTCGGCAACTAATGAACGGATACTGGTGAAAAAATTCTCAGACACTCCAGAGGGATGTAGCAACACAGTACCGGTGTCGTCCAAAAGGTGGCGCCACTCGTACAATCGCTACAAAATAAGTTCGGGAACTTTTCCGACATACTGTGTAGTGACCTCACTTGGTCGACCACTGGAGTGTTCATATTGGCAGCTCGTACGATCTTGCTTAAACTCAGCTACCCAATATTTGACCGTTGTAAACGAAGAAGCAGACTTCCCTAGAGTAGAATCCAACTTGGCTTTGATATCGGTTGGACTTAGACCTTTCAAATGAAAGTATTGTATTACATAACGATGCCCGACTTTTTCCATATTTACAAATTCACTGAGAGCGTTCACTTTGGATGTCTGTAAAAAAAATAATAATAAACGTACCGTTATGAATTTTTCACATTAAGTTGTTGAAAGGTGGTATTGTCAATCGCAGTAATTGTTTTTTTAAAACTACCTGTATTCATAGATCAGTTTGGGTACTTTTGGGACTACCCTCGTAGATTGTAACATTTATTGCGGTAAAAATGGAGATATTGACAAAAAATTACGTAATTGCGCGCCTGGAAGTAGGGCTGTCATTCAAACGCTACAGTAAGTTTTTTGAATTAAAAGTCGTAGAAATATTGGCAGTTATTATGTTTGTTTCGATAATCTATTTACAAGTTCTGATTTACTTGTCTATCTAGAAAAGTTAGGCTTACGAGCATCTGGTACAGTTCGAGAAAATCGAGTTTCTGTAAAACATTCTGTAGCAAAAAATTCTGAAAAAAGAACAAATGAAGTGAAGCATGATAAGAATAGTAATTTACAATTCATAACTGTAAAAGACTGAAAACCCGTATCAATTTTATCCACTGCTACAGGTATAAAACCATTTAGTATAGTGAAACGGCATACCAAGAAGAAAAGAGAAAAACAAGATTGACTTTTTCCTAATGCATTTTGTCTCTACAATAAATTTATGGGTGAAATAGATCTGCATGATCAACGTTGTAATGCTATTTCTCTTTCTGTGCATTCAAAAAAATGGACGTGGGTTATTCTTCTACGCATAATAGAATCATCAATAACAAATGCCACAATTATATATAATATTAGCTTAGGATATAGAGAAAAAGACTACAAAGCGTTTCGCCATAGAAATTTTAAGAGTCTACATGACGAAAATATCAATAGAAGAGTAACAATCTCATATAGCGCAAAAACAAAAGCTCCTGAAGAGTTGTTGCAAAAAACTTGCGATAAACGAACCAGAAAACGATGTGTACAATGTGTCTCGTATTATTGATACTTGTTATATCGCTTTCCATAAATAAAATTCCTAATATATCGCGTTTTAGAGTAAAACTAAGGAGCATAAAAGATTAAAAAAAAAATATAAAAATACAAAAAAATAAATGAAAAAATACTAAAATTAAAAAAATTTGAAAAATATATAAAAACACAAAAAAATTGAAAAATATATAAAAATACAAAAAAATACATAAAATAGAAAAAATACAAAAAAATGAAAATAAGATTCTTAATGTTTGTTTACCTCCACGCGGTGAGAATCGGGCAACGTTCATTGATGAACGGCAAAAAGGCAATACTGAACAAATTATATTTAATCCAATATTCTGAAATTTGCAATTTTATCATCGGAATCCGCAACTCGAAAAACCTCCCATACAAGTAATTTCAATCGTATTCGATAAGAAACAACAATTTTTGCTTCAGACATCAGCCATATTGGATCGGCCATCTTGAATTTCTTATTACGGACTTCTGTATTTAAGATCGTACTCACCGACCCCGAAATACCCCTATAATAATTTCCTGACCCTGGAAATATGAAATAGGAAATTTAAATGCCGAAATTGATAAATCGAAAGCAAATGATTTCGTCAGCAGCCATTGTAAAACCGCCAATTTGGAAAACAAATTTTTTTTAGGCTTGATCTTATTTCTTAGGCATCGGAAACAGTTATCTAATAGGTTTTGTAGTGATATAAAAAAGTTTTCCAGTCGGGAAATATGGAAAAAGAAAAAGAAGTCATGGAAAATCAGCATTTTTTTCTATTTTCTTTAAAAAATAGAATTTAGATATCACTTTCTTTAAAATTTCCCAACGGCAATCGATAGAACGACCTCAAAAACATAAGATATGACTATTTACAAAGCGAAATATTACTTTTGAATACAGTGAACAATCAAAGTGAACGTCAGAAATCCGTTCACTTGGGTCGATAAGGGTTAACCTCAAATTTACTCAAAACTTAACTTAAATATATGAGAAGTATCGTATAAAACACTGCGTTATAATACAATTGTGGTTCGATAATAAACTGTTGTAATTAAAAAAAAAAAAAGGGAAAATTTTAAACAAGTAAGCCAAACATGTACGTATTTATTTAGAAGTATATTTGAATTATGAAACACATTAATAAAATCTTACTTTGAGATAGATTTTTAAATCGTATATAAATCAATTTGAAGAATTTTATTAATCTTAAATGAATATGCATACTCGTACTCTAATATAATATTTATTTCATGTATAATTTTTCTTCCATTGATAAATAATTTTTTGTTTTTACATTAGTAAACAGTCTACCGTGGCGACAACAAATAAAGTCTTATAAACTTAATTTACTTTAATTACTACTAAGAATATCATATTTTTATAAAAAAATATTTATTAATTTATCAATATTCATGTTGCCCCCTTCAAAGTAATCCCCCTCAGATACAGTACATCTGTGCCAACGCTTTTTCCAATCTTCAAAGTACTTCTCATTGGTACTTCTTGATATAGCCTTAAGCTTTTCCAGTGATGTAGTTTATATTTCCTCAATCGTTGCAAATATTTGTCCTTTCATAGGTCTTTTTAGTTTTGGGAAAAGAAAAAAGCTACAGGAGGCCAAATCGGGTGAATATGGTGGCTGAGGCATGATAGTTGTGTTGTTTTTGGCCAAAAACCTTTTACAGGCAACGATGAATGAGCATTATCGTGATTCAAAAGCCATTAATTGTTTTTTCGCAATTCCAGTCGTTTTTTTCATATTACTTCTCGCAAACGACGCATAATTTGAAGATAATACTTTTTATTGACTGTATGACTTTGAGGTAAAAACTTCTGATGCACTAAGCCACGGTAATAAAAAAAGCAGTGAGCAAAACTTAGACATTCGATCGAACTTGGCGTACTTTTTTCGGTCTAGGCTCTCCTGGATGCTTCCATTGGGACGATTGGACTTAGTTTTCTACGTCATAACCATATACCCATGATTCTTCACCAGTTATGACCCTTTTAAGCAACTCAGGATCATCATTGACGTCATTCAAGAGCTCATGAGCGATATTCATGTGACGATTCTTCTGATTAAAATTAAAAAATTTCAGAACAAACTTCTGAAAAAATTGCATGACACGAGCCGACCAATATCCTAACATTTTTAGCAACTTCTCTTACGGTAATTCGACAATTTTCCAAAACAATTTTCTTCACAGCCTCGACGTTGTTAGCTATCATCTGTTGTTTATGCACTGGGATGTTCGGAGCGAGATTCGTTATTGGCATCTAGTCCAGTCAAATTAGACTAAAAAAGTACCGTTACAAAAAAAAATTAGAAGAGGTAGTTTTATTGTTGAAAGCTGTTGGGGAGAGTGTAAGAATATTAAGGTAAGTGTTTGCGGCTACAGATTTTTGTCGATTTTTGTTTAAACAATGAAAGAATATACGAAAAACCGGTTTTTTGCTTATAACTTTTGAACCGTTGTTGATATGAAAAAAAATATGTGATACTTAATTATAGGTATTAAAATTATCTATAAAGTAAGCTAAGTTTAGCTTAAATTAATTACTTTGTTTTCTTGCAAAAATAAAAAAACTGCTCATTTAGACCTTTTTTACAATCTCATATAAATAAATAATTTTTGCTTTTAAATAATCGTAGTGCAGCTGAATTCAAAGATCTTTATATGATGTACAAGTAGCATAAATTTTAACTTTATATATTAATTAGTTTTTGTAAAAATCTATTAGTTTATTAAAAATGCCTCTTAGCAAAATTTAATTTTTTCATCCTACAGACATCTCAAAGACTTTTTGTAAAGTTTATTTTACTCGCGAAGAGTTGTACTATAAAGTACATTAAAAGAAAAGTTAATTTTTTAATTTCAAATTGTTTAAAAACGACTTTGAAAATTATGTAATCTTAACAATTTATTTTAAGTAGTAAAACTTTTTTAAATAGAATCTACACATCGACTATTTAATTGATGCGATTTTTCTGCAAATTTTAAGCTATTTCTGGTAGCTTTATGATGCTCTGGAGTTGAGATAATTTTTTTTTTTTAAAATCATTGTCGCTTTGATTATTAATATTAAGAGCTTAAATTTACAGGTAGTCTAGAGTAAAATTTAAACTATCATATCCGATATTTAAACAATGATTAATATAAATATTTAATTGAAGTTATGGAAATATTCGGAAGCGCGTTTTTCGCGAAGCTCATCGCGCAAGCAAGAAAGGGGGGAGCGCATGCGCTCTAGTTAGCTAGCTGAGTGCTAGCCCAGTTGCGCAACTGAAACTGATCACGCGTCTTATATTTTAAAAAGTGAAAAAATGTCGCGATATCTCGGCAACTAATTATCCAATTATAATGATTTTTTTTTAATTTAGGGTAGCATAAAAAAGTAATGATAATTACTAGTTCAGATTTTTGTATGAAAAATAATTTTAAGTGGAAAATTTAATAAAGCATTTAATTTTAAACATTACTTTGTTGCAGCACTGTAAATAATATTCATATCATATTGAAAATTATTCGTAAGGAAATGTTGAGGATTTTGAAATTAAAACTTTGATATGTTTTTACTTGTATGAAAAATGTATTTTTATTTATATCATATATACAGTTTGCGTATTATTATACATTAATGCAATGCCAATCGCATACATATACTAAAAGTTTTTTTTTTTTTACAATCAACAAGTATAATTGTGTAAGTATAAGTGCCGTTTATTTACATTTTATTTTCGACAATATACAGTATTTATTAAACATAAATTGCTTAACTGTAAATAAAATTTATATCGGTACTTTTATTATACATTTATGATCTTATGAATATTATTAACCTGATGGTAATATAATAATGTCTCTAGGGTTGTTTTGTCCGTTCTATCAAGCGGTATTATGAAAATTCATTAGTGAGTAAAATGCTATTTCCCCGAATTTATACATCTGCATTTAAAGTTAGTTATTAAATTGCTTTCATTACGTTTACATGAAATAAACGAAATTTAGTTCTGCTGAAGTGTATACAAACGTTGTGGACACGTATATAATAAAGTGCAGGTATACGAAAGTATCAAATCGGGACCGTTTCTTTTGAAATCTGAAGAAGGACATATGGTAAATACTACGCACACGCTAGTTTTGAAAAGACTTGGCCATAAGCTGCTCCAGCATACGAGTATTTATATATTCTGTGTTGGGTTCTTTTGGCAGTTACGTTTCAACGGTCTTTGAGTGAGCATCGTCTACGAAGCGCTTGAAAAGTTTAGAAAGATTCCACCAAGACATATTAAAGTGCTGATTGTTTTTGATTTACAGTTTGTCAAGTAAGAGCGTGGTCAACTTCACCGACACGTAATAAAAGATTTCGCTCTAATTCCTTCGCGAGCCGATAGAGGGAAGCTTTGTCCTTGATGCGTTGTTAACAAAGATTCAGTTGTCGTTGATCTTTTAGAAGAGTATCACGTTAAACGCCATGAGTGCTAAGTACGCGTCGCGCTACGAGGCTGTGTTCCTTTGCATCCACCCGAAAGGTCCCAAAATGTCGCTATCAGCGGCTGCTAAATATATAAGAAAGTCGAAGGCATTTGTACAGAAGTGGATACAGCGATATAAAGTGGCTAAAAATGTCGATGATTTACCAGAACGTGGCTCGATAGGAAAAGTGAACAAAAAAAATGAAAAAAGAATAGTGAATCTGTTTTCGCGGAATCCTGCTTTAACACTGCGGCAAGGACAAGCAAAATTAATGGCAAAAGGTCTAGATATATCCTACAAAACTATCCGAACCCAACTTCGTACTCATCATCTGAAATGGCGCAACACAATGAAGAAGCCTCTGTTGACTGAAAAACATGTGACAAAGCGACTCGCTTGGGCGCATGAGTATATTGATAGAGATTTTGAAAATGTCATTTTTATTGATGAATGTTCTATATGAGCACGTTCTGTCCTCACGCCAGCCTGGTCAACTTCCACCAATAGGCTTGCTCAGCGGACCGTAAAACATGGAATAAAGGTGCATCTTTGGGGCTGCTTCTCAAAGCAGGGATTCGGCACTTTGCACCTCTTTACTGACAACCTAAATGCCGAGAAAATGATAAAAATCTACAAAAAGGCTTTACTTCCATCTGCCAAACGATGGTTCATCACAAAAAATAAAGATTGGATTCTGCAGGAGGACAACGATCCTAGACACCGCAGCAAGCTCTGTACTCAGTGGAAGACTCAATCTGGCATCGTTACATTGGATTGGCCGTCGCAGTCGCCCGATGCAAACCCTATTGAAAATGTGTGGGCATATATTAAACGGAAGCTTCGTGGAAGACGCACATACACTTTGAAGCAGTTGTCTTACGAAATTCGCCGGATCTGGAGATCCTTACCACTAGAATACGCCGTCAAATTAGTAGAAAGCATGCCTCGGAGATGCCAGGCAATTATCGATGCCGGTGGTGACTGGACACATTATTGACCGAATTGCATCATTATTTGTAATGTGTACAATGTATATATAAATATGAAAGTTTCATCAAATAAATTTTTTTATAAATTAACGCGACCACGCTCTTACTTGACAGACTGTATTTCTCAATAATCTTTATGAAAGTTTCATCAAGAACGCGTTTGTAAATTTTGAAAAAGAAGCAGCTAGCAGGGGTTTTGGTACTAATTATTTTGCAAGTTATTTTTTATCAAAGTCGTACGCAAAAAAATCGTCGCCATGACTTTTCCGACTGATGGGACCGTCTTTGCCTTCTTTGGAGCAGATTCGCCGGAAGAAATTCATTATTTTGATTGTTGCTTAGTTTTTAGTGTGTAATGATGAATCCAGGTTTTATCAACGGTGACAACTCGACGCAAAAACTCCTTCGGATCTCGCCTAAATTGCTTCAAACACTGCTTCGAAGTTAACAGCCGCATTCGCTTGTTGTCCGCCGTGAGCAATCGCGGCACCCATCGGGCCGACAATTTTTTCATCGCCAACTTATCCTGCAAAATACAAGAGTAGTCCCAAAAGTACCCGACCTGACTTATGAATACAGGTAGATTTAAAAAAACAACTACTGCGATTGACAATACCACCTTTCAACAACTTAATGTGAAAAATTCATAACGGTACGTTTATTATTATTTTTTTTACAGACATCCAAAGTGAACGCTCTCAGTGAATTTGTAAATATGGAAAAAATCGAGCATCGTTATGTGATACAATACTTTCATTTGTAAGGACTAAGTCCAACCGATATCAGAGCCGAGTTGGATTATACTCTAGGAAAGTCTGCTCCTTCGTTTACAACGGTCAAATATTGGGTAGCTGAATTTAAGCGAGGTCGTACGAGTTGCCAAGATGAACACCGCAGTGGTCGACCAAGTGAGGTCACTACGTCAGAAAATATGAAGAAAATCTACAAAATAGTATTGGATGACCGTCGACTAAAAGTGCGCGAGATAGCAGACATGGCAGGTATTTCAAAAAGTGCTGTGCATCGCATTAGGACCGAAAATTTGGACATGAGAAAGCTGTGCGCAAGATGGGCGCCGCGTTTGCTCACAATGGAGCACAAACAGCAGCGTAAGGATGTTTCCATCGAGTGTTTGACAATGTTTCGCAGCAATAAAGCCGAGTTTTTGCGTCGATTCATAACCATAGACGAAACATGGGTCCATCATTTTACACCTAAGACCAAGGAGCAGCAAAGCAGTGGACTAAAAAAGGAGAACCGGCTCCAAAGAAAGCAAAAACAGTTCAGTCAGCTGGCAAGGTCATGGCATCCGTTTTCTGGGATGCGCGTGGAATAATATTTATTGATTATCTCGAAAAAGGAAAAACAATCAACGGCGCATATTATGCAGCCTTATTGCAGCGTTTGAGTGATGAAATCAAGAAAAAACGGCCCCATCTGACGAAAAAAAGTGTTGTTTCATCACGACAACGCACCAGTCCACACGTGCGTCATTGCGATGGCTAAAATCAATGAGTTGAAGTTCGAATTGCTTCCTCACGCACCCTATTCGCCAGATCTGGTTCCCTCGGATTATTTTCTTTTTCCGAATTTGAAAAAATGGCTTGGCGGCAAAAGATTTGCCAACAATGAAGAGGTAGAGTCTGCGGTTAATAGGTATTTTGAGGAGCTTGACGGTTCCTACTATAAAGCGGGTATCAAAGCTATTGAACATCGCTGGGAGAAGTGTATCGAACTGAAAGGAGAATATGTTGGAAAATATAAAACATTTTCGCAATTTTTTAACTCTTTTCTTTGTCGGGTCGGGTACTTTTAGGACTGCCCTCGTATTAATTGCCGGTCCGGTCGATACACCTACGGCCTCTGCTACTTCGCGCACTTTCGTTCGTCGATCAGCGAGAATCATGTTGTAGACTTTTTGAATGATTTCCTCGGTAACCATGTCTGCCGGGCGTCCTGGTCGCTTCTCATCAAAAACGGATGTTCGCCCACGTTTAAATTCGTTGAACCAATATCTAACAGTGGTCGTAGATATCGAAGTGTCCCCATAAACAGCATCTAACTTTGCTTTTATCTCCTCGCATTTTTTTCCATCCAAAAACTAAAAGCTAATTACCGAACGATACTGCTCTTTTTCCATCTTAGCGAAAATCACGAAACACGTCTTACTCAAATGGTTACCAAATCCAAACTAACCTATCAATCAGTCTGAAATTTGTTATACCGTCGTTTGATAGATGGCAGCACACGATAATAATACCAACTTCCCTCAGGAACGCCCTCTGTAGTCAAACACGGGTACTTATTGAACTGCCCTCGGATAAAATTATAATGTATAATTCGCCATCTTATATTTTAAAAATACGAATTTCTATTGTAGAAAATAAAATGAATACTTTAAAAAAAATTAGAAAAGAGATATAATAAATGCAATAAGATTTAAATTATTATAAAAATAAACGATTATGATTTTAATCTGGTTGCACCTTATTACCTTAAAGATTATTAAATTAAATATTACTGATTTTAAACAAAAACAAAACAACACTTGCATAATCGGAAGTTGCTAATATTATTTTATTTCGAAGTTGCCAATTTGTATTCTTAGTTTATAGAAATAAAAATTCAAAACATAGTTATTAATTATTGTAAAAATACACAGCTGTATTTTAACTACAAATTTTATAGTTTTATAACTTTTTATGAAGCAACAATACGTATAAAAATCTTGGGCTACGTTTCTTTGCTTGAAACCTTTTTATTTTATAATCCACTACCTCAAACTTACATTTTAACTAAATAAATATTATAATTATTAAATGAATAAATAATGATTATATAATTAATAAGTATTTTTAATATCCAAATATAAAAATTCAATAAGATAATTGTTTAATTTAAAATATAACGTGTAGAATTTGAAAATTATCACGATATTATAACTTTTAAAATTCTATCATTATGTAGGGTGATTCATTATGAGGTTTGGTTTTTAATCTTAAATAAAAGGCATAAAGTTGAATTCTATGGTAAAAATTTTATTATTAGTCGAAAAAACAATCTATGACATTTACTTTTTAAAGATTATCTTATTTAAATGTTGACCGCGACTACGCCATAAGTGGTCCATCCTGAGGGTCCAAGTTTGGACGACGCGTTCCAGCATAGCGACCGGTATCTCGCGAATGACACGAGTAATGTTGGCTTGCAAAACGTCGATTGAAGCTTGCTTATCCCTGAAGACTAGAGACTTTGTGTAACTACAAAGAAAATAATCTAAAGGTGTGATATCACACGATCTAGGCGGCCAATTTACTGGTCAAGAACGTGAAATCAGGTTCTCACCAAAATGATTTCTCAATAAGTCCATTGTTTCTCTCGCTGTATGCGAAGTAGCGCCGTCTTGTTGAAACCGAAGTTCAGCGATACCACGAGCTTCAATTTCAGGTAGCAAAAAATCCGTTATCATGGTGCGATTGCGGTCGCCATTGACGGTTACGTTCTGACCGGACTCATTTTGAATGAAATATGGACCGATGATTCCACCGGCCCATAAACCACACCTAACTGTGCATTACTGTGGCTTTAGTGGTAGCTGCTGAAGCTCTTCAGATTGTTCATCAGCCCAAATACGGCAATTCTGCTTCTGTGACGTATCCATTGAGCCAAAAACGCGCCTCATCACTGAACAAAATTTCGCGATAAAACAGCGGATTTTCATTGAGCTGATTCAGAGCCCATTCACCAAAAATACGACGCAAACCTAAGTCACCCAGCTTCAATTCTTGCACGAGTTGAAGTTTGTATGCCTTAAAACCAAGATCTTTACGTAAAATACGCCAAGTTGTTGCGTACGACAAACCAAGCTGTTGAGAACGACGCCGAATCGTAACGTGTAAAATTTAAAAATTATCGCAATATTATATCTTTTAAAATTCTATCATTATATTATTGTACAAAATACTTCATAAGTCTTGTTAATATCACAAATAATTTTAAATTTATTGCTAATAGTCTTAATATTGTAGTTAAAATTTCCTTCTTTTTTCGTATTATATCAAAATTTTGCGCTAAATACAATTAAACTATGTAAAATAGCATCAAAAAATTGTTTAAATTGTTATAAGTAAATTGTAAGAATTTGGAAGAAAACAAGCTTCCTCTCTCTCTCTTTCTCGCACTCTCGCGACCACAACGGAGGAGGATCTTCGAAAAAGGCCCAAGCCCTCAGGCCGGGCCCGAATTTTCCAGAAAAGCTATTGGTACGGAGCAACTCTCCCCTAATATGCATAAATACCGCCTACGCGCGAAGTACGCTGCAGTCAACCACCATCAGCTGAGGAGCATCGTCATCGCCATTTGCACGGACTGACGACAAGAAGTTAGAGACTTGGAGTACGTTGCTGGATCACCACGAGCCGACCGCGCCTCAGCACAGCACCAAGCTAACTGGCCAAGTCATCGAGAAAAAAAAAGAAAGAGAGATGCGACCTTTTTTCACAAATAAAAAGTAAAACAAATATTTAATTCTTTATTTCCATTAGTAATTTCGACTTACATTTCTTTATCTTATTTCTTCCGAAAAGTCGCTGGACTAAACATAAAGTGTGTTTTGAAATTTTACCCTCATTACACATTGTTAGGTCCTATACTGAGAGTGGATAAGCCTGTAGTGGCTTGCCGCATTATCAAACCCAAGTTGCACACCTATCCTTAATAAAAATTAATTCATTCCCGCTCGGTGATTCCTTCAGCTGCTCCAAGCCCATGAGCTTCAGTGCTCAGGCTTAAAATAGGCCAAAAGCTACGGAGAAATTAAATTCTGCGACATTACAGGAGTACTTTAAAACCAAAAAAATTTGTGGAGGCCCCGAGAAGGGATACATGAAAAAATTGAATATACTTATGTTTTTAATTAGAAGGAAGCAGCAAACCGAGCAAATGTATTGACTTTTCCTTATTTCATTTCAATTTTCTTTCTCTTTTGAATCTCTCTTTCTTAATTAAAAATATAAATTAATTAAATGATAAATTAAACAATTAAAACGATATTAACTAAATACATAAATGAATAAATAAAATAACAAATAAATAAAAGTTACAGAGAAATAATAAATATATACACAGGAGATGTATATGTTAAAATGAAAAAAAAAAAAAAAATTAAATTAAGAAAAAAGGTACAATATTAAATGAAAATTTAAAAGATAAATTTACGAAGAAAAA